>KN825913.1:0-12220 GCA_000827395.1 Paxillus rubicundulus Ve08.2h10 | reverse complement strand
GCCAACACAGTGACTCACACTGTCACACACTGTGTCAAGGAGCAGTTTCATGTGACACCCCCTCCAATGGCTTCAGAAGACGACCACTGATCTCATGATCACTTTAATCCTACAGACTGTACATTATCAGAAAATTTACTGCCTACGCTGTATTTCTCAGTACTCAAATTTTGTAAATTTGTGTTGTATCGGCGACAAACGACCACTTTCCATCGTGTGTCGAGGAGTGGTGGTACACTGTACCTTATATTGCGCTGATTACTTTTGTCCAAGTCCATTGACCAACACCCAAAGACTGATATAAGAAGTTATACACTCGCCCTAGTTCCTAACCTGAGCCATCCTGATGAATCCATTCAAGACATCTATCAACAATCTCCGCCTCTTCTTGGTGTGGAACACCATGGCATGATCCAGTTCCGGATGGTATAGTACCTCTAATCCCCCTCCCTGCCAATACTCCTCCATCTTATCCTCACCTGTCAAGTACCTTCTCACCGCCTCTGAGTTTACGACCTGATCTTGTCCACCTAGCGTCACCGCGACGGCTTTTCCATCAAGGTCTTCCTTCCAAAGCGTATTTTCGGTCCAGAAGAAATGTCTCGCGAGGGTGCGCGACACATCGGGATCCCGGCTCGCAAAGTACCATATAAGCCATTCGTTCGCAGTCCTGGGCGATCTGTACATAAAATTGTATGCAACGTCCGGAAGGTACAGTAAAAAAGGGATCGGGTCCACGAAGAGTGTCGCTGCGACACGGGGTGCCACCTCTGGCGAACGGAATATGTGCGCGGTGACGACGGTGCCGTAGGAATGAGAGGCAACGACAACACGCCCGAGCGACAGAGCGTCCAGCATCACCCGAATGGCTGTGACGGTCGCGGTGCGTGAGAGAGGCGGGGACGTAATGCGCGAGCTGATTGACAGAAATTCGGGGACGAGGATGCCGGTGTCGGGGTGCTGAGACACGAGATCTCCCAAAAACGCAAGGTATGGAAATAATCCGATCTGTAAAAATCATCGCAGCCCACAAGGTGAGCGGTTGGCGTTTACTTTCATGAGAAATTGTAAAAACATACACCGATGCCATGAAGGAAGAGCACCGGGAACTTGGTATGTGAACGGTGAGGGCGATACCAGAAGGAGAGCCCAGCTTCGTTTGATGGTCGAGAAAAGATCGTCCAAGGACGAGGCGGGAATGAGTCGAACCACCTCTTGTCACTATAATGTCGAAATCCTAGCGAATAAAGCTTGAGACAGGTGAGAAAGTCGATGACGCCTACGATCTACGAGAAACAACCATCAGGGACGTGATGTATAAGACGGCTTGCAACCTACCATATACCAAAGAAGTGGTCGATGAAGCATGCAGACCGAGTCCAATGTGGGCCTCATGCATCGAGCATCCTTGTTATAACCGGCCTGCAGTTCTCGGCCAAGGACATTCTCTATGGCAGTCACGTACTCCATCAGCTCGTCTTCCCATTCTTCCAACCACGTAGGTCCTGGCGACGAGAACATAGCCCACAGCAGCCACTCTACGACATTGTCCCTCCGAAAGCCAGATCCACGAAACCATCCACATGGGTAGTCAGTGTCCCCCAGGTATTCCGAACATCTTCGGAAGAGAACCTGACGTTCTACACGAGACCCATGAAGGGGGTGGTCTGCTGCCTATGAACGACAACCAATGTGAGACAGTCCCTTGACACCGCGTAAATAGTCCATGCCTTTTGAAGACGATGGTATCTCGGTAAGTACACGCACAAGAAAAAAGCTGCCTCGAGAGATGCCCAAGTTAATAGACAGAACTCGAGGGCGGGCAGTTCGTTGTACGAGTGTGTGACTGCAATGGCCCAGACAAGATAGAGCAGACTAGCAGGGGCGATGAGCTGAAACCCAAGGATCGCCGTTCTTATGAATATTAGCTCTGGTATGCTTTTACCGATCATAGCTCAAGATACTCCTACAGCAAGCTGTAACACTTGCAGCAGTAATATAGGTGGCGGCGTAGAGTGGAAGTAACATCCGACTACGAAGTTGGTCTCTGGGTACGCGAGTAGTGGCGGTGTGACTTGTCTGAACTCTGCCACTTTCATCTGAAGCTGCCACTTCAACTTGTCGAGTATTTGAGCACCATGAGCTCGCGGCCAGGTTGAACCTGACCATGGACATGGTTTACACGAAGAACGTCACTATCAGCAGGTATATATTTCGTGAATACTTACTATTGCGGGCTCGGTTTCTCACTGACGGCACGATTCAGCGATGACCTTGGAGCCAAAGCGACACTTGTCTTCATCTTCGACGCTGGAAATCGTGCATATAAGGACCATATGTGTCCTGTCTCCTCGTCACGGTTTTCCTTCACCGTCTCGCTCTCAGAGTTACCATTTTGGCGTGCAGGGTATGTAGCATGTTATTGAACCCACTCACATCCATTCATAATGTGACCCGTTCAACTTCCAATCAACGCGAGCGAGGAGGTAACCTTGACATTGCATCATAAATCTCTGTACAGCTCCGATTTTCCCTTGTGCAGTGCTATTATAATGCCTTACAATGTCATGTAAAGCCATGTCACGCTTTCCGCTGCCCTTTGACGAGTCGTGACAAGGAGTAGCCGAGTCTCGCTACACAGACAAAAGTCAGCTTGAAGGTATCACAGTCCTCACCCGGCATAGAAGCAACGAACAAGACTGGTTACAAGCAAGATATCGCCATCGATGGCTAACCAATACGACCTTTCACCGGTAACGATACATTACTAGGAAGAAAGGAATATTACCGCAGTCCCTCCAGGTGTTTCCCGACGCTGGGTATGCCATCTATCCACAGACACAGTTTCAACGTCACGACGAAATTCATGCATATCCTACGTGCCTACGTAGCTTTGGACTACCAATATAATCAAGGAACGAGAATGCCCTTTGCACGATCAGCCATTTGGGAACACGAGATTGATGGCTTGCCGCCGGACTGGATGCTTGATTATGACAAGGTCACTGGGCAGTGGAGTATAACATCGGTGAGAGATTGGTCGTAGAGCAGGAGCAATATCCTACGTCAGTAGGTACCGCTGCCGTGAACCTTCGCCTCCGTGTCAGGGGCCTAATTAACATCCCCAGTAACCAGAGCCTGGTGCCGCGAGGGGGTCTACTAAAAACTGAGATGCCAGAGTCTAGTCGAATAAAGAGCGTATAAAAACAACGATACAATGTCATGAGCCACGAGTCGGTATGAGCAAGTAATCCATTTCCTCCGTCCAGACTAATCGTAAGAACAAAGAAGGAACAGGAACGGGAAACAGAGATTGCGAGAAAAAATTGGATGGAGGAGATATTGGAGAGCGGTGAAATGTAAGTTACGGCAGGACGTGTGGTGATTATTTCCCGCAAAACAGGTGGTGTAAGATACTGAAGAGCGGAAATGAGGTTAAAGTGATGGAGCGGGTGATTACTGAAAATACACAGTTTGCACTTCGCTTTGTGCGAAAGGGAGGTTACAGTTTGGACACCGCCGTTGGCGTGTGGCAATGCGGGTCTCGACGCAAGGTTTGCAGAATGCTAAGTCACGTCGAGGCGACCAAGAAACCCGTCAGTGGGGGGATGGGTAAGAGGGGTCAAACATACTGTGCATGCATTTTGTTAAAACGACTTCACGCATGCCCTGCTTGCATGTCGTACATTTGACAATTTTCTGTACCAGCGAAAAAAATCTCAGCTCGCGATTGAGGGCGGGGAACGGTGTGCCATTTACCCAAAGGCCGTCGACTTCCTGGCTCAGTGTTTCCTCACGGGTGCTCGCAGGGGCGACAGCAGCACTCATTTTCTTAAATTTCTTCTCGGCTTCCCTTTTGGTCCGTGAGATCTCCTCTTCAGCAGATTTCACCAACGACTCCAATTTGCGCATATATAAACCGCGTTCACTGGCGAAAGCACACGCCTGTGGGTGTATGTAAATAGTAAACACGGTGAAAAAAGAGGGTGGCGCACTTCAGCGACGCGTCTCTTCTCAGAATCAACAAGTGCTTGCCACTTCAAAAGATCAAATTCAAGGGCCTTGATCCTTCTGTCTGCGTTCTCGACTGCCCTGCGGGTCACGATATTGAGTTTCTCGAGGTCACCCTACAATAGCAGATAGCATGTGTACTAGCCCACTGCGGGAATGAAAGAAAGCGACACACCACCTGGGCACTGAGATGTTTCTCGACCTCAGATGCACGCTCGACAGCCTTGCCCTGTTTCTCCAGTTGTCGTGCCATCGCCTTTCTCTCCGACTCGGCCATTTCTTTCTCGCGCATTGCAGCAAAGTACTTGTTCTCCGCCTTCGCTTTCTGTCTCACGTCACATGTCAGCCAGCCAATCCCAGGCCATACAAGTCAGAAAAACGACGCACATCATGCGCCGCCCGCTGCAACTTCTCTTCAAACCCAGAGAGATCGAAGACTTTCTTTTTTACCTGCTGGTCCAAATTCTCCCATAGGGAGGAAAGTCTGTCGATCTCCGCGTACAACGATGTCTCAGCTTGAGCCTGTTGTGTGGTGAGCAACCGCAGCTTTTGCAGTTCGTCTTCCTTTGCTTGGAGTTGATGTACGAGGGCGCGGGTCTCGGGTGAAGGGGATCCGCCAAATATAGAGCGGTAGCGTGCCAGCTCCCTGGTGGTTCTTGCGAGCTCTTCCTGGGCACTAACTTCGGATGCAATGTGTTGTGCAACGTCTGGGCGATCCTCATGCAGTGTGGACAAAGCCTGGTCGAGAGTCGTAGATTGATTGGCTGTCTCACTGATAAAAATTAGCGTTCGCAAGAGACCAACGGCCGGAACCAGCTTACTCATGCCCTCTCGTGAGGTTGTTGAGGTCGTCCACCTTGCCCTCGAAGAAAGATTTCATGAGGTCCTCGTCCCCAGACAGCGCAGCAAGCCTTGCCTTGTGCCTCGCAACTTCCGACAGTAGTTGAGATATCCGTTCCGAGCGCGATTCGGCGAGTTCCCTGAGCTCGGTCACGGAATGAAGCTTGACAGAATCTTTAGCCTTCCGTTCAGCTAGCTCGGCACCAAACTGGTCCCGCAATTCTCGCACTCGGAGATTGTCTGCGTCACGCTTAGCCAATAAAGCTTTGAGTTCTTGATTTGCTTGCTGCGCTGCAACCTGCGTGATGTGAGAACATGGATAAAGTAATGGGTCAGCGACGGACTTGGGTCTCTTCTTCAAACTCCTTTCGTGAAGCTTTAAGCTGGTCAAGGGTCTCGTTGAGTTTAGTAATCTCATGAGCGTTCTCAGACAAGGTGCTCTCCAAATGCGAAGTATGATCCAGAAGAAGCTTGTAATGAGGGGTTTCGGCAATGACCTCCACCAAAGGCGTCCTGACCTGGAAATTTTACCCAATGGATGGTAAATGCGCCCTTCGACTGACCATGGTTACCGTACCTCAATCCCCAAGCGAGTGACCTCTTCAGTCAGACGATTATTTTCAGCTTCCAACGTGGCGATTCGTTCGTTCTTCTCCGTCAAGGTGTCGCGAAGGTCCTCAACATCTCCTAGAGGAACATGGTCGTGACCATTGACTGGAGGATGAGGATGCTGCACAGTAGGTCAGAAACGAATCCACCTGGTTCCCATGACATTCGCTCACTGGTGGTGAAACCGAATGGTTGTGCGGCGACCCACTCCCTGGCTGAACATCCTCCATCGCCGAGTCTTTTGGTGGTGGCGGCGCCTGCATGGCAGATACCGTACTACTCTGCAGGCGGTCAATCCGCATCTCGACAGCAGATAACTCTTCCTGATACCGTTCGCTGTCCGACTCGGCCGCTTCCAACTTCTTGCGTATGACTGCCACCTCCGAACGTAGGGCCGTGCACTTCAAGAGTAAGTTTAAGCGGGATCAGAATATAAAACCTCGACGTACCTCAGTCTGTGCCTTCTGACAACGCTGGTACGTCGAATCGTTGATGGCGGCGGGTCTCGACTTCAGGAAACTCGTCACAAGTCTCTGTGTGATATGCATGTTTTGTTCCAAGGCAGCCTTCAAACCAGAGTCGGACGATACGTGCTGCGAGAGGTCAAAGAGGTCTGTGGATGGGTTTGAACTCCCAGCAATATGATGAGCGCGACAAGTATACCTTTAGTCTCGAACTCCACATCAGAAATATCATCTAGTGGGGCAAGCGTCCGGATCGTTTCCACCAGCTACGAGTCCAACGTTCAAAGCTTGACATCACAGTGCAACAATCAAACAGCTCACCTGCTCCCAACACGCCGCAATTGCGACCAAGCCTGCCTCACAAGTACTTTTCCGTTGCTCTAGTTGTGCAATACGGACTTGACTCCTCTCGTTCTCTCGCGAGTAATGCTTCATTCTCCGAAAGATGGCGTCCTTGCGGAAAAGCTGGGGACAAGAATGAGTGTGACTACCGGTATACTTTGGATGTAGAAATATTGATCGCTTACCTCGAGCTGGTCATCGGCTGTGGGCTCTACTGCGTCTACTGTCGCATCACTAGGTTGAGGGCTCCCGCCGACGCCTGTAAGGACCCGTTTTTTGGCGTGGGTGACTTCACCGTCGTCTATGAACGGTCTCTTTCTCGACTCCATCATCGAGGAAGGGCCGAGAACGCAAATGAGTCGCAACGGCGCTTCTCAACCTGGGAGGGCACTGTGACAGATTTCAAACTCCGAAACGCTGAGTAGTGAGCCAAGGTCCTGCCACATATGAAGGGGCGAACTTCCACAGCCCCCCAGTGGTGCCGTCGTTGCTCCAGCGCTCAACGCACTAGTCATTTTGTTTTTGGTTTGTATCACAAAGTAACCGCTGAACTTTTATTATCATCACAGTACGAGTAAGAATCCGCAGAAGTGGAAGATATCGACTCAGTGACCACCGCGACACCGCCTTTTATTTTGCCGCGTAGACCTTGGAAAAGTTGTGCTCGTCCCGTCTACAGCGATCTTTGCGATTATAATCAACTCAAAGTATACGATTTACGACACTCTCGACTGCCAGGTAGGTAGAGTACAAATGACCTTCAGCGTCGGGCTGCTTTCTATCGTCTGTCTAGGCGTGGTATGTATTATTTAGTCCAGAAGATGTACCTTATCTGACCCGACGCAGGGTAATTGCAGCTTTATAACGCTATCCAGATCCAATATCTCGCAGTCCGCCTTTTCCCCACTTCCAATCTGCGTTTCTACACAGGTGAAATCCATGGGCTGACCGAAACGTTCATGAGCAACGTGAAAACCAGACTGCTATGGTGCAGGAGAAAATATATTACCTTGTCAAGGACAGTCATCGGTTGGTCTATGCAAAGCGGTGAGCAATGTTCGCCTCACCAAAATGTAGTGCGTAGGTACTCACGCCAAACTGCGGTGTTGTACATGATGCCCTGTGCTGAACTCGCAATGAAGGCTCGCAAGGTTGACAAGTCTGGTTTGTCATCTGGGCCCGTGTGAGCGACCACTACAAGGTAGGTATTCCCCGGCTCTCGGATAGCCTCGTCTTCGGAAAAGCCACCTCCACCCATCGGGATGAACGCTTGGTTCGTGTATGGGTGACGTTCGAGCACAGCGAGGTTCACGTGTCCATCTACGATTGTCACAGGATTGCATCGGTAAATTGAAAGACCAGAGGTAGCATTCATCCCCTCGGGATAGCAGGCACGCGGCAAGGCGAGCTTGTGGAATTTACTAGCCGTGCCACCATTTGCTGGCGTAATCTTGGTACCTGGAGGAGCGGACGCGTGGTCGCCGTATGCTTGAATGACTTGGCCAAACGGTGAGAACGCCTCAGGTGTCAAAGGAAGGACGTGCATAAATTTGCATGCCACTGCATCCGGTGAGGCAGTAGTCGCAGCTCCTCTAGTGCCAATGATCCTCACTCGCTTGATTCCGCCGTCAGGATAGATCGTTACTTTCACATGAGTAAACACATCGTCTGGAAATGCGTTCAGCTGGAAAAAGTGCCTTCTATGCGGGCCGAGTTTGACTCGCGACAGAATCGGGACCCAGGCGACGCTATCGCTCTCTGGGACATCGCTCGCTGTGCTCAAGGCATGCAGCTCGCAGCTCTCAGGGAAATTCCCCTTGAAATGAGCTGTATCTATCTCGGCGATCTCTAATTTCCCCGGGGCACCACTGTAAATTCGTGACGTGAGTACCAATCAAAACTTGAAGCAGGAGGAAAAAGTTACAGCTTTATGATGACCCAATCTTTATGGGATTTCTGCCTGCTACGTTTGGTTTCCCAGCCATCACCCATATCTTTACCTATAGGAACCAGTCAGACACAGGATTTGCAACTTGATGATATACCCATCACCTCGACCTGGCAGGATCAAATTTGAGCCGACTCCGAAATGTTGATCGGATGTGAACACGACACGGCCACCAGCGAAAACGTGGGCAAGGTCGAAGGCTTCTGTGTCATCGGCCGGTTGTATTGGTGCGACGTGTCCATATACCCGAAATCGTGCCTGCGATGATAGTCAGCTCCCATTTCAACGCTGGCACCTCGAGTCCACTTACGATGCCGCCATCTGGGTACATGTTCAGCCTGACGTAGTTGAGAGGCGTGGTTTCTGCTATCTTGAAGAGATGCCTTGACGATGGTCCGAGGGCTACTCTGGGAAGAATTTCTGTCCACTATAACAACTCAGTACAGTCGTGAATGTATGTCATTGTATGCGCACTTGTGCACTGGTCAGGTCACGCTCATCCAATTCAGACGAGAGCAGGGCTTCGACAGAGACTGCAGGGGCTTCATTCCCTGTGTATCCGCCGGAGCATGTGAGAGATATACAACACCTGGACCAGAATACCACTTACCGTTAAAATGGGTTGTATCGATGTCAAAACCTACGAGCGTGCCAGTTGTCCCGAGTTTGATGATACACCTTCCAACACGCAGGTCATCTCAGTATGAAGTCGTTACAGACAATACCGGCGCACCAGTCATGGGCCGGGTTGTGCCTTCGTGACTCCCATCCACTATACAGCGCGCCGTTGGGGCCGAATTGTCCTTTGAGACTTGGCGCGGGCTACCAAGACGTCGAGCATAACCTTGGATTGGGCCTATAATCGTACTTACCTCGACGAGGAGCAGATGATAGGCCGCCGCAAAGAACTCGTCGGATACTTTGACCACCTTCCCTCCCAGCGCTACACTGGACAACTCTGACAGAACAGGTACTGTGAATGGGAGATAATGTCGCTGGAAGACACACGACATTACCAGTCGTTGAGCCAAACGTTTCTGGGAAGGTTTCAAGGGGTACTTTGTGATGAGACATTGGGAAGACGTAGCAAATCGAGTGACAGGTTAAGACAAGGTGAAGATGGGGAGAAGTCTGGTATCTGAAAAATACTTGCCAGCTGATATCGGATAGCAATTATACTGTGTGACCTAAAGCCTTATCACTTGCCGTGGGCCCTTGCCATTTTTAAGATAATTGCCTCAGTTCAGTTGTCTCGGTTGGAGTGCTTCATATCGCAGTAGCGGCTTAGAAGCCAGAAACCCTCCGACTAATCAGCGATACTGAACACCTCGAACGTCTTCGTCGACATCCCCCGCGGTCCATCGGCACCAACAGTCGGGAAACCGAGATAAGCATCGTTGCCAACCCACGACCAAGACGAATCACTAATCTTTGACCGGGACAGTCTGGCGGCGAGTGCTCCTCGTCTGAGAAGGAGAATCCAGCGAATGACGAGTCAGAACTAGTCGGAGACTCATGATCGTCAAGCAAAAGTGCGCACAGGATGCACCCAACAAGCGCCCATAGTACGCTTATCTCGTGACTCTGAGCTTTAATTGAACCCTGGAGGGTCGCGGAGTGCTTACTCATTCCAGGCAGCGTCCACGTTGAACGTATTGGACACCGAGAACGTGGCAAGTATCAATAATTTCTTGTTGGTACTACCTCGGAGGACAGCCGAATGCGCAACGTCGAAACAACGCCAGTACTCTTGAAAATATATTTTGCGTCGTCAACGCCGTCCAAGCCCACTTTTGGTTTCACACATATCCCGGGCCGTTGCTATTCCGTGCCGGCCATTGCTGTGACCACTGACGCCCAGTGGAAGGATCAATGCCTCGTTTGGGGATCATTGGAACGCTCGGTGGACCATCCAACCCTCCATTGTCCATCCAGGCGTTTCCTTCGTGCTACCAGTTAACCGAACCAACCAACTCCAACGAGGCTTGCTTCTGTGGCCGTGGAAATCTGTCCACAACGCGAATGTCTCTCAGAACAAGGAAGCCCACAAACTCGATAGCTCAGTATTTAAGGCGTCGTTCAACACCGCAAGAAACGTCAGTTCTCCTCGTCATCCAATCCATTCATTAGTAGATCGTATACTTGTCATGATGCCCAGCTCCAGTGGGTGTCCATGCTTATGCCACGTGCACCTCGACTAACCCAGCTATCAATAGGTGGCGTTCCCTTTGCAGCGGCTCTTGATCCTGTCCAAGTGCCGCCAGGCTGCTTCCCCATCGAAGTTGTTCAATTCTGGCGAGGCGAAAGATCCCCCCGCCGGCCCTACCCCCTACACTGGGCCATCTTCGTCCGTACCTCTCCCGGACGCGGGAACTACTACCAAGTCATGGGAAACATCGACACCTTCACTGTGGACGCTAGGCATAACGTCCCACTGCAAAACCGAGAGGCATGGAGGGGAAGTCATGTCGTTGGATATGTGGCGCCGAGCCACTTGCACAACCTGGAGGTGCACCTCGCACAGATTCCTGTCGTTAGACATTGTCGCGATTGGAACTGCCAGAATTGGGTCTATGACGCTCTCAAGAGGCTCAATTTCCAGGAGCTTTACACCGACGTGCATCTCTCCATGTCACGACTCCAAACACAGATGTGTTGTCTCTTGGAGGCTTGGGAGATGGGAGAGATCTGAAGCGGGCGGTCTGCGCCCGGGGAAAGCGGAGATCTAGGGAGGGAAAGGTTCACATTGGGGATCGACGACAAAAGTTTCTTTTTTAAATTGGATACCAAAAACACACGACTACCATCGACAGGTTAGAACTTTGCATCTGTACCACCACACAACCATAGAATGTCGGGATTAGGAGCGTCGTAGTTTTGTAATACAATCCAGGGCTGGTCACAGCCATCAGTGTGGCCCATAGAGGCCCAGAAACAGGGGACCCAACCAAGAATAAGAGCAGTGAATGTCAAGTACCCCGTTGTCTCCAACTCGTGGCATACAGTCGACTCCCTCGTAACCCATAACCCATACCTATCTCGAGTGTCATAACCCATGGATCCTATCAGGTGATACCAAATCAGGAAGTTTCATAATATAATTCTTGCTTTTTACCCAACCAATCATATTTTTGACAACCATGGGGACAAAGATATGAAGCATCAACTTCTCCATCATTATGAAACCTGTCGAAATTCTAAAAAAAAGGCCTACAGAAGCTCCGAGATCAGACACGCGACCAAAAAGTCTAGCTCGAGGCAGAGTTGAAGGGTAAATCAGCCAATATTTGAGGTTGCCAAAGAGTGGTTGGCTCACTGGGAAATTGGTGGATGAAGCTTCAGATCGTGAAGTTGTTCTCGAGAGGTTAAGTCAGCAAGAGAAGTCAATTGTTCAAAAAGTGGAAACATATGGTGAACTTAGTTTGTTACAGGTTCCACTCAGCCTGTCAAGATACCTGCTGATCAGGGGGGGTACAGATGACAGGATGAATCCCAAAAGAAAGCAAACACCACACTTGCAGAACAAATATAAATCCTCAATTGGCATCACACCAATGGCAAAAATCAATCATGGACACCAAACCACTTCAACAAATTCTATCCTTTTCTTTGCCTCAAACAGCTGAAAATGACTGACTGGCTGAAGCATGAAGGTTCATGGTGAGCAGAGTATGAGGGAAGTGCAGTCATCAGGGAAATGGTAAAGAAAGGATAATGCTATATATGGTCATAATGCTGATGATATTCGATTATAATGTCAGATATACCATTATCATCAGTTGTCAATCCTGAGGTTTCTGGAAATGTCTGATGTATCAGGGTATCAAGAATTTGGGAATCCTGATGATAGCATACAGTAAGGTGATGTCAGGATTACAAAGGAAAGGTGCCATAATGGCAAATATGGATGAGGGATTAGTAAGACAGGAAGAGTGATGACAGAACAGAGAGACATAATTGACAAAATACAGTGAACTCCGGAACCGGAACACCAACTCCGCTTTCC
>KN825911.1:0-12194 GCA_000827395.1 Paxillus rubicundulus Ve08.2h10 | reverse complement strand
TATATTATGGCCTAGGGTAAGGGGTATTTGTGGGTATTGACTTTAGTGAAAAACATGCAAACATTGGGACAGTTGTTTGAGCCACTGTGCATATGGTGCATGATGCCCCTGCATATTGACCCTGTGATTAATTTCCACTCCCAGAAACATAAATGTGACTGCTGCATTATAGCAGCAAACATTCATGCAAAACTCAATTGAATCTGATGTTCCATTGTCCCATAAAGACTTGAGGGTCTTAGGAGGCTTGTGCATCAGAGGAAGGTGGACCTGACCTTGATCACAGCATTTTCTGAACAGCGGGTGGAAATTGGATGATGCTACAAGGTGTTCAGTTATCCAGTGATAAGCTCTGCAATGGGGGCATACCATGTTCATGTGACCAAGATCATGACAGTTAAGTGGCTCAATATATGGATGGTGGGCGGCAAGGAGAAGGTCCCTCAGGCTTGCTGCAGCCAGTGCTTGCTGTGAGGCCCAGTGTTGTGCAGGAGGAGCTTGTTGTGAAGCATTATTGTTGGCTGGTGACAGCTGGCACTGATCCACTTGGTGTTGTTTATGCTCTTGTGCACAACACCTCTGCTGACCAAGTGAGCGACACTGATGTGCATCCAAGTTAAATGCAGGCAGTTGTTCAGCATGATTGGTAGGCTGCTGAGGGTTTGCAGGTGGCTGAGGACAATTGAGGGGCAGAGGAGGGTGGCTGGTGGGTTGTGAGGGATGGCAAACAGATAGCTGAGCATGGTTAGCAGGCTGCTGAACATGGTTGGCAGGTGGCTGAGCATGGTTGGTGGCTGGCTGAGGTCATTGCAGTTCAGAAGGATCATTGCCAGGTGGCCACTGATGCTGCTGGTTCTCATGTTCACAATGCCTGTGCTGACCAAGTGCCTGTCAAGATATGGGCAGCTCACCCTGTTCAATTTCCATGTTTTGTGGTCCATCATTCATGGAGTCACCTTCTTGAGTATCTGTTCTGGCATTGCTTGCTCAGCCTGTACATCCCATAAGACAATGAGCTGTCTGATATTCACAGGATGATGGGCACACCTTGTTGTCCTTACTCATATGATGTTACAGGGGTGTTGGAGAATGCAAGTCACTTTTGAGAGCAACTGTCTTCTTGCTTGCAGTCCTCCATCAGATCTCAAGGATGCTTCACTTGTCTGGTTGAGTTGCTTGAAGTTGAAGATCCTTGAACAAAGACCTGTGCATGAACAATGGGTCAGCTGCACAAGACATGGAGATCCTTTCACTGTACCAGGAGAGATCAGGCCCATTTGAACTCAGCCAACACACACAATTAACAGAGGCACTGTGATGTGAGTTGGACACATCTGGAGTGATGCTCTGCTGTGCAGAAGTCTGAGTCGAGGATACTTGAACAAAGTTCAGCTATATGTCATGGACAAAGAAGCAGACACAGTGAATAAGTCTTATATCAGGTGCCAGTAGGGTTTTTTTGTCAGCTTACCTGAAGGCCACAGTTGTCTGAAGGCACCCAATTGTCAAATGACTGAATGGATTGGAGGCAACATGGGAACAGGAGGAGAGATATGCAAAGCATGTAGAGCAAAATCTGCTTTGCATGCTATGCAGCCCATTCTGACATACATCAGGAAATCTACAAAATGCTTATTAACACTTTTGTTGCTTGGTCACACACTGGCAAGTAGCCAAGTGGGGGTAAGTAATTATGCAGTTTAAGTCTTGACTTCATATTGACACAAAGCTTTGCAAGTTAATTAAGTACTCACAATCAAACTTAAGTAGACCAAGTGAAATAGAATTGCACAAGTGCGTCACATGTACGGGCTAGTAAGACTATGATGTGATCTCGAATGTGTGGTGATCTGCAAATTTGTTAACGTAGAAGGCATGGAAAATATGATAAGGTTGGTGAGGTTGTATTCTGGTAGGAATAAAACGAGTGCCATAGACAGGAATGAGGTGTGCAGCACAGTATATCATATTGATGTGCAGAATGGAAATATCAGGTGACAAAATACAGTGAATTCTGGAACTGGAACACCAACTCTGCATTTCCGGAATGTCAGAGTTTGCACATCCACTCCACTGCTAGGCAGATCTGCTCAGAGTTTCAGCGCCTGCTCAGAATCCATGTGGAATTCATGTGGACTCTTATCACATCACATCATTCTTCACTTGTCATCACTCCCAAGCCTCCAGGGATGCTTCATCACTTTCTTACATCGCTTAATTCCATTTCCCCCTTGTTCCTGTTCCTGTTCCCTTCATTATCATTAGCAAGCACTTCTCCACCCACTCCACTACATATATATGATACTTAGTTTTTGACCTCAGATTCCTCAGTCATTCTTTGCCCCTCTTTGGCAGTGGCTGAGTCTGGGCAATCACTGCCCTATTATAGTTTTTGTCATCAGGTTGGTGACAGGTGTTGAAGCCAGGCCAAACAATCCACATCCTGGTATTAGGATCAGGATCCTCTGAATGTGTAAACCAATGTACAATGGCACATGGATACTTCTTCCTGCGGAAAGAGAAAGGAAAAAAGGTAAGGAATTGAACTACATCCAAGCCTTGCATGCCCACTAGTTCTGGGTTGGTAGTCACAAATATGCAGTCAAGTCGAGGGGATTCATTCCTCCACAAAGGGCAGGAACAGATATATTCACATTGCATGCCACTGATGCCGCTGATGTCACTTGGTGCATAGAACATAGCCACGGCAGAGTTGAAAACAGATATTTTCCCATCATATGGGGGCATTCATTGAGCAGGATGTCATGGGGATTGTGTGAATCATCTGGATGCTCCTGCTGGTATAGAAACCATTGCAGGATTTCCATTAGGTGAGGGATGCAGAGTTCATTGGCTAGTTCTAGGACTGTCTTCACCCATTTTCATTCTGGCAAGATGAGATCAGCGACCAGAAATTTCAGTCTTCAAGCTTCAACATATAGTAGATAAACTTATGTGCAGTGTGTGAAAGCACAATGTGTGCTTCCACTGATGTGGGGTTTTCAACAGTTTCACCACCTTCATCTTCAATATAGCTGGTGGCCACAGCAGCTACTGCTTGAGGAGTTCCATTGGAATGTTCAGCCTCCACATGTTCATTGAGCACCTCGTTCATGTCAGAATCTGGTTCAATCCTGGAGTTTCTGGAGCAAACCCGAAGGGTTGGGGGTCAGGGAATCGGTAAGGGGAATCTGGAAGTGTCGGGTTGGTAAGAGACTGTGGCTTCAACGTATGTGTTGCGCCCCTGTACAAGTCCTGTCTCTTGATTTCAGGTGAGGGTCAGAATTAAGTCCTGAGTTCAACTCAAGGACCAGAGGAGGTGATTCAGAGGGTCAGAGGGTTTCTGGAATTGAGATCTAGCTGATATTTGAACTGAGGAAACATAGGGAAAGTTACAAGGGTTTATATACTAGAAATCGGAAAGAATATATACAGGTTAGCGTCAGGGTGAGGGAATCCTGATGTGCAGCGGAAGAAGGCTATGTTGGGATTACTAATGTAAGGCATGCGGATGACGAATGGGAATGTGGTATTAGTAAGGAGGAAACAATGATGACAAAGAATGGAAACATAACAGAAAAGGACATAAGATGGATATGATTACTAATAGAAGAAATCCAAGGATTTGGGAAAATGGAAGACAGGAAACAAGAAGAGATGTCTAAGTAATTTTGGGTGTTCTCGAGATATGTTGGAAATCGTTGGAAAGCATCAAAAAGTGTCAGAAATAGATTGGATGAGATGGGGAAATTACGGGATGTGACAGTTAATTGAATTACTCTGTACTGAATGTCAGAGACATTCATTAACCCTTGGGGGAGTGTTCTGTTCATATTGGAATTGTACACACCTAAGGCTTCTGTAAGCACTGAGAGGCATGTGCCCTCCAACATGCCTCATTTGCAGAAGTTGATATGGCATACAGCCAGTTTGTCCAAGCATTGATTGCATAGTAGCATTTGCCCAAGGGCATTGTGGTGGTTGGAACAACAGTATGGCTCTTTTACAGCCTTGATGTGCTTCAATTCAGTAATTGATGAACACAAACCATTTGGTGTGCCAAATTGGCAAATCAGACTGGGATAATGCTTCATGGAGTGTTGATGGGGAAGTGAGAATGTCGGAACAATGTCAGTAGCACGAAAGACTTCACAATAAGTATGGAAATGATCCAGTGCATGGCAAATTTCGTCAAGGGAGTCTTCTGAGACAGTGTTCCTCTACACAAGATAACAAAATTCAAGGAAGGTCTGAAACGCTTGAATGATGTCCACAGGCACATGGCCCTCAATAGCTGGGAGGTAGACCTGCCATGAAGATCAAAATCAGGCATCTGTTCTGCTACAGCTTGGGGAAATGATGACATTGAAGTTTGCCTTACCTTCATTAGGGCTTTTGAATTGTTGCCTGTCCATTGTTTAAAGTGGCAACCTTGGGGAAATCTTCAAAGGCCAGCAAATGGAGCCACAGCAGCAATCCTGTGGATAAGCATTAACATTGTGTGAGTTGGTCAGGGATCATCTCAGGGCAACTTGAAGGGAACAAACTGTCAGTCAATATCATCTAATATTGCATTCACCCTTGTCAGCCCATAAGTCTCATTGAGGTACTGTCTGACCCAGTCCACAAGATGGTCCTTGAAGGATCCTTTAATTATTTGATGCAGGAGATCTGGCAAAAGTAGCCTATGGATTTCAGCACGGCAAAAGTCATTTGTGAATGGCTAATAAGTTGAGTAATTATCAACAACTGGTAGGCTCCATGCGACATCAAAAATAGGGATGACTTACCACTAACTGGCCGACTATTCCATATTTGTCCCACAGGACATCTGGTCCAAACTCTTCTACTAGTGCCTCAGTGTGTTCCTGGAAGTGGGAAAGAGATTCTTTATCAAGATCACAATGTTCTGAGAGGCATCTGTCAGAGTGGCAATGCAGTGAGTATAAAAGCTTCAATAGAAGGTAAAAGACATACTTTGGGCACCAATTATGCACAATACATGAGAGCAAAACCTGCTCTTTGTAATCAGCAATGTATGGGCCCAAGCCATAGATTGCACACTGGAAGTGGCCATCGCAAAAGCATATGACCTCAGGCTTGGACATTCCAGGCTTGAGGGACTTCAGGATACCAGATAGTGAAGTATGGAATAGCTGGCACTTGAATAGGCAAAACACTGCCATTCTGGAATGTTCCTTCATTGCTAGAAGGGAACTACACTGAGATAAAGGCAGCAGTAACTCAGAACATGACTAGCTTACTTTTGGGCATGGCAAAGAATCCAACTAGCATGAGTGCATTCCAGTGTGTGCATCGAACACTGTTGTGGACATTATTGATAGACATATACAAGGGATAAAGGTCATTCTGTCCTGTTGCCACTGAAACTGTCATTTTGTCACTTCCTAAGATAATGGGTACAAACATTGATTCGTGTGTTTCAGGATCCTTTGCAATTGTGTCCTAATGGGGGTCATCATCAAACCAATGACTATGTGTACAGAACATGTAGACTTACCACTTGCTCCCAAGCCCAATCACCAGACATGAAATTGTGGAAGCAACATTTGTCAGTTGCCATCTCAAACTCACAATAAGGACAAAAGTCATTTGGTCTGTGAAATCAGGGTTCTCTAGCATCATGTGCACAAGTTTGTGTGGATCTCTAAACCAAGTTTTATATGTGTCATCCATCCACAGGGGAACATTGCTGAATGGCTGGTCACTGGTATACTTGATACTGAAGCTCTGCCATTTTACGTCGCCAAGAGGCATGCTATCAATTGTTTTGTATAAGTCATCATGACTTGCAAAGAGCGGCTGTCCACCGTGTTGCAATAGAGAAGTGCCCCATATGGTAAGAAGGAAGTCAATTTGCTTTGCTAGCATCTGGTTTCGAGTGAACAGAAAATCAGCAAGCTCAAACTCCAAGCAGTCTCAGAATGGAGTCCACTCATCATTACTCTTCTCCACCACAGAACCAGGTGCAGCACCTGCTGGTACAAAGATGCCTTTACCATTGCAAGGTTTACCTGTAGTAAAATGCTTAGAAAGTTTCTTATGTACTCCATACATTCTGACTAAACTTACCATTAAGTTTGGTATGGTAATTTCGGTACAGCTTGTCATTTGGTCCAAAGAAATTGGCTTCAACACAAGGTGGTGGAGATGAGTGATGGGGATAGTCATCAGGCAAAGGGTCAGGATGATGCTGAATTTTAGAACCAGCCTTGTGGTCTGGCTGTCCTATCCCCAGATTGGGCATGGCAGGGCTGCTTTTGACTTGGAGTTGGGGTTCTGGAGATGGAGAACAGGGGGGGAGAACACAGGGTGTACAGTGTTTAAATGCTGCATGAGTCCTGACTTGTTCTTGAACCACCATCCACAGAGTGGTTTTAGGCATGGATGTCAATGGGTATTGAACAGGTTGTGATGCATGACTTGGTCCTGAGGAATGACTTGAGTTCTGGTGACAGGATAGAAAAAATGAGGTCAATTGTGGAATGGATGACAATGGAGTAATGAAACATGTATTACCAGTTTTACAAAAGCCAAATGTGTGCTAAAATGTGTGTAAGCATTCTTTTTCAAATGAAGCTCCAAGCAAGGACCTACTTAATAATTTTCAAACAAAGTACTTCCCACCAGTGATACTATCCCCTCAGCATTGTGTTTCTTTTGACCTCAACCTTCACAACAGTCAGGTTACCCCTTCCCCCTATCCAGGTTAGAGTTACATTGCTATGGTGTCTATACCAGTCAACATGCCCATTTCTCCTTATCATACTAGGGAGAAAAATGCAACTCAGCACCCTGGCCACCTTCTCAAACCACCAGCCACACAACGTATCTCTGCCCAGAAGCAAGTTGATGACAAGAAACTTGTGGATGCCATTGCAAAAAAGGCAGCTATCCTGAAGCAGGGCTTGCAATGTGTCACTGATATCAAGAATTATATGGAGGTTAGAGAAGCAGTGTTGATGACTCCAGCCAAGCCTGTCCACCCACATCTGAAGGTTGTTTGAAAGGGTACTACTGTGAGGGGGAAGCTCACAGCAGATGCTACACCTGCTAAAGGTAAGGATTTGATTGATTGTACTTGAGTCTGGAATCCTCAATCTTGTATTCAACCAAACTTAGGATCAAGTCTCACCATTGACTCGGAGGGCAAAGAGGCTGACATGCGGTGCAGCCCCACTAACTCCATTGTTGTTTCCAGCATGAAGAAAAAGTCAAAGGACTCCAATAAGCTGCTTCACGAGGTGATTGATGAGGTTAGCAGGCAGAGATCTGCTTCAGCCAAAGAAGGTTCAGCATGTGGTGATGGGGCAGAGAGTGAGCTGATGTGAGCACTTTGTCACTTACATACTACATCCATGCCAAAATGCTGCTGCTGACTGAGGCAACACTTTTCTTCATGAACATTACATGGTCCATCCACAACAACAGCATGCCTACAAGTTCAAAAGATGCCATCCTCAGTCAGGTTACTACTTGGCTGAATGTTATTGACTGTGTAGACACATCTGCTGAAATACCATTAGCAGCAGCCTCAAGCCTCTTGTCAATGTCAACACCTCCACCATCCACCATCACATCCAACAACAGCATTAATACAAGGACTACATCACTCAGTTATCACAGTCCCCCATCTACCCCAGTCAAGGATTGCAGTGCCCTGATTCACCATGGCAGTTATGGCAATGATGATGACAATGATAGCCAGGAGAGGGTTGTGGCTTCAAGGAGATGTAGTATTCAACTTACTTTTTTCTTAGAGCTACAACCTTCAGGTCTTCAAAGGAGCTGCAATGCAGACCCAGGAAGCAGTGCCTCCAAGTTCCCTCAAAAGGAAGGTATGTGAGGCAGGGTACATCTCGTCATCAGACCTTGAAGAGCCTGAAGGAAAGAAGGGGGATGATGAAGACTACAAGCTTGAGGGCTCAGATGCCATGGACATTGAAGTACAAGTCAGTGCCATGTGGCTAGCACCTGGAGTTCTTAGTGATGGCTTGCATAAGACAAATGTGGTGAGGCATGCACATTGGCTACCCTTCTGATGCTTACATCAGATTTTTCCATCAGACATCTGTGACCATCACAGAGAGTCCTGCCAAGAAGGTCAAAGTCTGGGAGGGAGAGTACCACTACATGCGCATTTTCCGAACAGAATTGGGGAACTGTCACAAGAAAACTCACAGCATCATTTGGCAGACGAACACCTCTTCAAATGATTTCTATCATTGAGTTGGCCAGAGTTGCATGGCTTGAAGAGTTGGATAAGGAGATAGACAAGGAGGTCATTGAATCAGATGACGAATATTCTATGATCTGTAAGTCAAGCTGACTGGTAGCTTTACACTCACTGATGAGGTTTCTGGCATAAGATCCATGTCTATGTTATGGTAGTAACCCATCCACCAACTGTCTGCCACATCTTTGTCTGCATTCACAATGCTCGCATCAAGATTAAATCTTCCCCATTCACTGCTGGTCACATCTGCCATTCTTTTCATTGCCTCACTCTAATCCCCCCATTGTCATGCCCATCTACATATCAAGATTTAATTCCCCACCCCCCATTCATTTAATCCCCTCCATTTG
Source organism: Paxillus rubicundulus Ve08.2h10 (assembly GCA_000827395.1). Classification (NCBI taxonomy): domain Eukaryota; kingdom Fungi; phylum Basidiomycota; class Agaricomycetes; order Boletales; family Paxillaceae; genus Paxillus; species Paxillus rubicundulus. Next base: position 3,587 of record KN825911.1, on the reverse strand, counting down.
CCAATCACAACAGCTGCATTCCCCTCACTCACTTTTTGCCCACTTCTGACCTGCTTTTTGTTCACTTACATGCTTTTTGGCTTCCCATGCATTAATGTTATTGGCAGTGGACAGAGCACACATTTTGTGCTTATCTACTTAATGCTTACTTTCCATGTCTCTGTTGTCACTGGATTTATGGTGTGTGCCACTTATGTTTACTCTGTCAAGTTGAAGATAAGTGAAGAAAGTGGTAAAAAAAAAAAGCAAGATTTCATGAACGGGGTACTTAAATCAGTATCATTCCACTTAGCTCATGTGTTCTCCAAGGTCGATACAAGGGTCTATAAGTAAGCCTTAAACATGACTAAGGAATTTGTAGATTTCCTGATGTAGCATGGTTTTGCGAAATAAGCAATGTCGAGAAGTGGCAATGTTATTTGTCAAGTTAGCCCTATTCACTTTGGGCCTCTATCTACCACTATCTCGTATATTCCCACACTACCAAACGCTGTCACGCTCTCTTAGCCACTTGTAACTTTTGGCTGGGAATTAGCACTTAGGCGCACGCAAGCACCCTCTGCTGCTGAATTTCTATCGGACTTCAATCATACTTTCTCCCACTTTCGAGCCCTCTGAGTTTCACTCAAAATCTAATAAATACTCTTGGACGTCACGGCCCGACGTTCTACTCGATGGATAATACATGTTCTAGTTGTTTTCACATTTTGCATTGACTACTTCTGTGTTTTCTGTGCGAGTTGTTTTGATTTTGATTTTTATTCTTGTCACTCAAATGTAACACATTGCACGTGACGTTGTTGGAATGCGCAAGACGACTACCTTACATAACGTGCTTTAAACCAGGCACAAGGCACATACCATGGTCAATTACGAAAGCCGTAGCAGGACGGAACATGGTAACTCTCTGATGTCGAACAGTTGTGTGAAGGCATGATAAGAAATGAACGCGTTGCCTCGATGGTATGCCTAGCCTCACATGGAGCATCCTACTGTTGGCGAACAGCTCCAGTTAGTCAGCCCCACGGGCCCCGGGCACCTGAAGTAATCTCTACCGGTACGGTTTCCATGACCCTGCAGGAAGGAAAATTTCATCGTCAGGTCAATTCAAAAGCAATATATCACCGAGTACAGACGTCGTAGAAACAGCGTGTTTCACCATCCTGGTAACTGTTCAAAGATGGTGAGCGTTGCCTTGATTGAACAAAAACAACTGGCGCGAGGGAGACTCACTGGCAAATCGTGTTACCTTGGTCGTCAATGCAGCGGCTCGTGAGCCATTCTCCGGCAACTTTTGAGGGGCAAACAGCGCACAAGAGGCTATTGGCGTGCACACCCACAAGGGTATAAGCACTCAATGAAGCGATGGAGGCGATGAGCATCAAGAAGGACTGCATATTGAGGGACTTTCTGAGTAGGTTTTCCTTGAGCGGGTTTTATACCTTAACTGGTGTCCCAACTTGAAGGGTCTCAACAAGCTCCTTGCTAGGGGTATTGTGTGTCATGTAACAAGGCATCTGAGAGACGGTCGAGTCAGTGCTAGGGTGTACGGGCGAAGCACGAATCGGCCAGCAGACACCGTACCCATGATGGTAGGGCTACGGTATAGACCGTTCGTGAAGACCTACAGTGACGTTACTGTAACGTGTCACATGTCTGCTTCTGGCCGACAAAACCCTCCCTCTTTCCGGGCACGTAAGAGTTGGGGACTGAGTCGGAGTGATGTTACCATAATATTAAGGAACATTACGGTCTATTATGATTGTGCTGAAAAAGTTCTAGACATCGCGCCGCAGTAGACGAGGGTGTGCACAGACCATGAATGCATGACCCCCGGCATAGTAGTCCCGTCACTCCCAGAGAACTTACATACACCCACAAGGCCAAGCTTGCCTCATTCCCACAACATCGTGACGTCGTCTATCGTGAGGGGTAGATGTCAAATCTCTCATATAAGCCACACCATTTCTTTCTAGCCACATATTGACCTGCGTTAGCATTACAGGGAACATATCAAATGCTTTCCGTGCTCTCACAGACGAGAAGACACCAACTGGAAATGAGTTATGAAGTCACATACGGGCTAGCCTCCCGTGGGCAGACCGCTGGCAGAATGAAGACAGTCATTCGAAATTCTATACTGCACACGGACTAAGCCCTATTACGCTCCGTCTTCGCTCCCTCGGACTGCCAGCAAGGCCCATAGACCTGTAGCGTGTCGAGCCATCTATGAATATGTAATAGGCAGATGCGTTGGAAAATATACGTGGCACTATCGCACGTTGCGTGCACAGACTTGGCTTGGAGTTCGTGTGGTATGTCCGCCAGGTGGGTGAGTAGTAAGGCCTAGTAAGGACTCGGAGTCGGTCCAGTCAAAGCATTTTCAACATCCAACCGACGCGCCATTCCTTGAGTCGAACGTTGACGAGACCAACTTGAACTATGTATCTGGATTCGGTGCCGCCGCGACTTCGATTTGAACATGGGGGGTGTCTGAGCGGGTGATATCATACTAGCCTAGTGCGGCTGTCTATAAGGGCTGCTACGGTTGATCAATAGCGGTCGCTACAGCTTCTCAAAGCAAACAGAGCAAAGCAGCAGATGCTACATCATCTACCACGTCCCCTGAGTAGCGATAGTTAATCCCATAGTGAACTAGGTAAGAACCCCAGCCCACCTTAACATCACATCTATAATCCCGCTGACCGACACTCGAAGAGAGCGAGCAGTCGCTCAACCACTCTGAGCACATTTCTCTATACAATGGTCGATCTCAGATCGCGAAGCTTAGCATGCGAGGTATTCCACTCTAAATATTGGTCGATTTCGATGACAACATGAGTGAGGGCAAACAACTTACCGGTGTAGAATCTCTAGCGAATCTCTGTAGAATCCCGTAGAATCTCCAGCGAGTCTCTGAAAACGAAGTCGCCACACTCTGGTTTTGTCTCTGGAGAGTCTCTGTGGTTCTCCCTAGTCTCCCGCGCCAGTATCTATTTACCTGTTTCCCACGTATCTTGGATATAACCACGACGTTCTGAGGCTGACAACATCCGACCCCCGCTGTACTAAGGCGCTGACAACGCTGACACCAACACCTTCCTCAGCACGCTCTTTGTCTACCACCGTAATCCAGCATCTCGTCTATCATGCCCACACTCCACCACGACCTTCTCAGCGCTCTAGGAAAACTATCTTCGGATTATGTTTCAGGGCTTCAAGACTTGTCCCTGTTTATTCGCCTTTCGTGCATTGCCCGACCTTTCATTCAGCTCAACATGGACGATATCACGCTCCCGCCATTGAATCTTCCTTCGGAAGTTGAACGTCTCCTCATTAGTGTCTTTCGTCAAGACATAACTTTTGTGCAGGAGTGTTGGGCGCTTTTGAAGGCGGTCATTTGGTCTCAGGAGGAGTTCTCCCCAACAGCAGAGGAGATTGAGCTGTATAATGTCCATGGTTTGGTGCATGGCATTGGTGAGTCTCTTCGTTTTCCATGACTGTCCTACTAACATTATTCTTGACGCTGTACTATAGCATTTAGTGACTTATTCCCATCTGCCCGTGTTTGCCTCATCCACGGGTGT
>KN825910.1:0-12259 GCA_000827395.1 Paxillus rubicundulus Ve08.2h10 | reverse complement strand
GATGTGTAGAGTTAGTTGTCACGTCCCGTGACTTTCCCATCTCATCCGACCTAATTCCAACGCTTTCCAACACTTCCCAACATCTCCCAACAACATCTGTTTTCACTTGAACATATCCTTCTTGTGTTTGCTGTTTCCCATTTCCTTGAATTCTCGGATTTCATCTATTAGTAATCATATCCATCTTATGTCTATTTCTGTTATGTTTCTTCTCTTTGTCATCATTGTTCCTCCTTACTAATTCCACATTCCCATTCATCATCTGCATGCCTTACATTAGTAATCCCAACATAGCTTTCTTCCACTGCACATTGGGATTCCCTAACTCCTGACACTAACCCTCATATATCCTTTCGGACTCCCAGTATATAAACCCTTGTAACTTTCCTATGTTTCCTCAGTTCAAATATCAACTAGATCTCAATCCCAGAAACCCTCTGATCCTCTGAATCACATCCTCTGGTCCTCGAGTTGAACTCAGGACTTAATTCTGAACCCCCACCCAAAATAAAGAGACAGGACTCATACAGGGGTGTAACACATATGTCGAAGCTGCAGTCTCTTACCTACCCGACACTTCTGGATTCCCTCTCCTTATTCCCCAACCACCAATCCTTTGGGTTTCCTCTGGAACCTCCAGGATTGAACCAGACTCTGACAGTTAGTAGAGGGTCACTTTTGTCTGGGTTTTATGTGTGTTTGACCTGAAGTCCATGGTGACAAAAGGTAATATTCAAGAGACTAAGGACAGACTTTTATAGTCCAGGAATACCCATGACAGTGTCAAACCAAGCCAAAACATAAGGAATAAGCAGACAGAGTGGACAGAAAATGCAGAGAGTGGACAACAGACTGTGTCTGATGAAATGAGCACAAATGAGGGAAATATAAGACCTTAACCAAGACTTACCAGTGATTTAGGATGGACAGGAACAAATCCAGGTGGATGTGGACATGGGGATCTGTAAGGAAGAACAGGTTTTTGTGATGCACAGAGTGTGGGTATCACACAGATATGAATGGATACCATGGGAATGGGATGGAAATGAGGCAGAAGGCAGATGAGATGGATGGTGGTGTTTGGACAATCTGGTAGGGCAAAGGAGACACTGATAATTGGAACTTGTAGATGTAGGGAAGACTGCTTTCCTACAATGGCCAGAGTCACTCAGAATCATGTGGACCTACAGCTCTTGTCCAGAGTCCACTCAGACTCCACTCAAACTATGATCCTATCATCTTTCCTAGTCCTACTATCACTCCAGAGTTTTCAGGAGTATTTCCATCCTTATCTTACATGACTTAGCTCCTCATTCCACATCCTTTATGTTCCTCAGCTTATTCCTGATCTCCTGTCATTATTAGTGAGCACTTCTCCACCGATCACAGTACGTATATACCTACTTTTCCCTTTGGATTCCTCAGTCATTCTTTTGCACTCCTTAGGCAGAAACCAAGGTGAGTTTCCATGTACCTATTGATTACTCCTAGCTAACCCCTAGTAGTCCAGGCAATCCCTGCCCTTTTATAGTTTTTGTCAGTGCTCTTGCATGTTTCCCTTCTCAGTACATCATAGGTTCTGCATCTTTCAAAGGATTTCAACTGAAAAAAAATACAAGATTGCTTTTTGAAGAGTTTCACAAGGTGTTCAAACATTTCATGGGCAGTTATGAGTCCTTTGACTTGTATACACAGTGTGTCTGAGATGATACCAGCAATTTTCTGCTTTGTGATGGCATTGCCCATCCTCCTGAACATTTTCAAGTCAATTGGCATTATCTCAGTCCCATCAAGGTGATTATGCAGCCTTTGAGAATCTATGGAAATTTGTAAAAAAACCCTATACATGATCCAGTTTCTGCCATCTGTCATGGATTTTGGTATCCATAGTAGGGAGTCTTCACCAGGTTTTGTATATACTGATATGTTGAAGTCTTATGAGTGAGGGAAATTTTTCTTATTAGTTGCTGAGTGCAGAGCTCATAACCTGCAGCAATATAAGACTCAGTTGACTTTGTAGTAAGCAACTGAGGTGTGAACTACATTATTATGAAAGTAAAAGTATCATGTTATGTAAGCTGTCCTGCACAACTACTATGGGACTACAAAACAAGTCCAATTGAATGTTGAACATCTTCATCATACTTGCCATAGTGAAATGGCTCTGTCACACTGGTTATTGGTAAAACACACAGCACAGGTGGCAAATGGTGAAATGGGTGAAATAGTGAACCATGAAATGTGATTGGTTGGATAAGAGAGCAATCACCTTGCTGATGCATGCTCATGTGCTGAAAAGTGAGCTCAGGCTTCATTTGATTGCCATGTATGCAAAAGGAAAGGCTGTAATGAAGCAACCAGTTTATCAATGAAGTATACATGTATTAAAGATACTACAGGTGAATTGGTGGAATGGTGGCTATGAAGTATCAACGAGTTGCCTCTGGTGCTCGTCTGATGGGCCCATGGGCCAGAAGTGGCCACCAACTCCAACTTCCCACCAACCACCCCAACCAAACAAATGCTGAAGCTAAAATGGGCCAGCATTGGTTGGCTGGATGTTTTGCCTATTATGTCACAATTGTGGTTGCCTTCCCTAATTTAATACATGTACTTGTGCAACCGTTGCGTGCGGGGTAGCTACATTTCCGATACCGGGAACTTTTGAGGGCCAACGAGCCAAAGCCCGGCAAGGGGTCAAGTGAAAATGCTGTGCGGAGGTAGCCGAGATTCATCTTGGAATACGAATGCTTCGGTTACGCGCTGATGGATATCATTTTCGTAGACTACAACACATTTCTGTTCGAATACTCGCATTAGTGAGGGAGATTAGGTGGTACAAAGTAAGGTCGCGCAATGCGAGTTGGTGCCAAATACAAGTGCAGTGGGTTGATCGAGCTGTATCCTGATTGTCCAAATTTACCACTCGTAAGGGTCATTTCGAAGCTGAGAATGCGGAGGTAGGTGTGCGAATCCCTGGTAATATTTTGCATCACTGCTCGTTGAGGTTGTTGAGGAGAGTGGTCAGGCAGCGTTTCGTGACCATGTCACCCTGAAAAAGCAATCAATAAGATTGTAACGCAGGTAAACGATCTACGAACCTTGAGAAGGACACTAAAAGTTTGGTCACGAAGGGGCTCAGGAAGGCAGGCGCGCAACGCTTCCCTTGCTCTAAAGTTCACATCAATCTCCATCACCACTGTAGCCTGCAGTGTGAACGTACCTCATGTTATCGCTCAACCTCAGATAACAACGTACGACGTGCTTCAGCAGTCTGACAGCTTGGGTCTCGACAAGCTGGTTAACCATATTACTGAGCACTGTGCCAACAGCATAGAAGCGCTCATAGGTATGGCAAATGTACGTCAGGCCAGTCTCGTCAAGAAGAATCTTCTGAACGATAAAAATTGCAACCGTTTTTGAAAGCTCTGAGCCGGTCTCCATGATGCGCAGGCAAAGGGGTATTATTTCAGTGGAAAGTAGGAAATGAATGACCGTGTTATTGTCGTTTTGCTATATTCGTGCATACGTCAGCAATGAGTGAGCTGACGTGTCGTCGGTCTCACCTTGACGAGGGCACCGATGACACCAAGAGAAGTCAGACGGAGATATTCGAAAGGTCGAGTCTTTGAAGTTGTGTTAAGGAAGGGGTAAAGAAAGAGGGGGATATGAGCTGGTGCCCCGAGTCAGTTGCCAATTAGGAACCGCCACTTGAAAAGCCACGCACCATTGAGGAAAAGTTGACGTGTATCTGGATGAGAGGCGACGCATTGCAAGAGTGCGAGGGCGTTGCACACGCGGTTTGAGACGTGTGCGGTGAGATTGGGAGGGGAGAGGAGCGGATAGACAGAGACAATCTCCTGGAGAAGGGCAGGCATGATACCTACATCACACATATCACGTATCGGCATGAATGGCTCGAAAGGAGGGCGGATGCCATTGAGAAGCACAAGACATACCGAAAGAGTGCCAGAGCACGAGGGCAAGGTCGTCATATTGCTCCCTCTTTTTGCTCAGCTCGAGCAACGCACCCTCTCTCGTGTTGGGGTCCATCAAGTCAATGACCAGCGCATATATTTTGCTTTCCTCCTGGATGCTCAGCATGTGGTGCTGGTGGGGCTGCAGACCAAGTGAGGGGGTCTCGGAGTATCCGGACATGGCTGAGCCAGCGAGACGTTGCTGCTGGTAGGGACTGAACTGACCCGTGTGCTGCAGATACGAGAGCGGTTTTGGAGAAATGAGCCCCGCCATGGATACACGGAAAGAATTTAGAGAAGTTCTCGGGAGCAAGTGAGGCAGGAGTGAGTGTCGTGGGCCAGTTGTTCAGCGAGAGCCTAATACTAGTAGTGCTCTCGTTAGGTAACCCTAACCCTAACCTCTGAGACCGTCGATAAGTACGCCAAACTATTGATTTTTGTAAGTCTTGGTGGAGAACGACATTCTCTGTCAGACTACTAGTACTTGTAAGTTGGAACGAACCGGAACACTGGACACTCCTCAAGTATCTCCCTCTCTTCTCAATTCTGCTCGACCCCACGCGAGGGAATCTGACAGCCTTGTGTGCGAAACCAGCTCATCATGGCTCAATAGCGAACGGAAAACTTTTCTACAGAACTCCCTATACTCTCCTTGTATTTCGCCTGATGCTTCAGTCTTTATATTGTCAGTAAGATGATCTAGAACATGAGAAATGGAGCAGCAGTAACCTGGTAGATGTCACGCATTGTGGACAGCATCGTGACGACGAACTCAGCGTAGGTTTGACTCTCGGCGTCCAACTTTGCACGAAGACATCTGGCCACGTTCGAGAAAACAGCTGAAACCACGTTCAGGACATATCATCGCCTGAAAAAGGGAACTGACATACTCTCAATCAACTGCGTCCGAGCAGCCTCATACTTCCCCTGAGTGATTTCAAATTTCCTCGCCTCTGGCACAGGTTCAAAAGGAGCGCCCTGCAACAACGGATGTTGCAGTCCATCCAGCGAGAACACCACCGACATAAACTCATGCTCTATGGTCGTTTTACAGGATAGTGTTGCAACCAGAAGCACACCGATAAATTCGTCCTTCAATTTCTGTGGAGAAGCTTTGGTCAGGACAAGAGAACAGGTGAGGATGCAGTGATTTGTCTCACGGTGTACGCCCCAGGGTCTAGACGAAGGAGCGTGAGGTTAAAGCGCAGCCCAACTCGACGCCGCCAAGAACTATCGATAATCTTCTCCCAAGATTGTTGACCGAGCTTCATGTACAACCCCCAGTCCTGACAGAACACCAATGGAGTTGTACCTTACGGTCATCAGGAAGAGTGCCAACCTTGTGGTTGTTCTGCACGAGTACGTTGGCACAGCCAACCCAACAGTCTATCCACTCATCGGTGATGTTGAGGTTGTTTTCGTGGTTCATCGCATTGTCACTTTCGCCAAAATGTTTGCAGACAAGGCGATACACAGCTGGAGTGATGGATTTGTCAAGGACCTAACGAAAGTTACAGTTCAATGGTGAACATGGAAGCGGCTAAGGGGATTGCTAACCTTGCACAGAGCATCCTCTTTTGTTTTCAAGTCCGTGACAACAACAATTTCAGGCTCGTCACCCAGTGCTGCTAAGAGCTCTGCATCGTCAAGATCTAAAAACAGCTTGTCATACTCGTCTTGGCTCTCTTGGCTCTCGGTGCTGTGGACGATGGGAGTGGGAGGCGGCAGTTGAACCTGGGGTAAAGCTTTCAGCCGCTCATTGAGAAAGGACCGCACAAGCATTCGAATCTCGACCCCCGTCTGTGCAATAGTAACAAGGTCAGTTCGAGGATTAAACACCCTAGTGATCCAGGCTGGGCAGGTATTAGCTACGGGAGGGAGGAGAAGTAGCACAGGAACACGTACGGCCATCTAAGAGCGCGGGGTCCGGATATTCCACACGAATGCGTCCCTTGTCCAACGACTGCGTCTCAATAACCCGCCTCACCGACCCAATCAACAACTGGACGAGCATCATGATCGCCCTCTTCCTCGCACCCGTACTTGCCTCCGCCTCTTTATACTCGTCCATCAATACATCCGCCATCTCCCCCAACCACCCCAACACCTCCTCTAACCCTCCAACAATCGAATTATGTCTCACGATCATCGCAAAATACATCATCCCATATACACATGCCACCCTGGAGTTGTCATCAGCGTCTTTGAAGCTCACGCATCGCCTCGCCTGGCCGATGCGGAACTTGACGTTTGGAGGTGTAGGGTCGAGATGTATAGCCACTGCCATGGCACTGAAACGGTTGACGAGCATCGAGAGCGCATGTGGGGAGGGAGGTGAGGAACGGGAGAAGGGAACAGGGCTTACGGGGACCGCCATCTGGAGAAGTTTCTTGATGTTCGCTGAGCGCTGCTTCGGGTCTAATTCGAGATTCGAATTCAACGAGTATACAGCCTGCACCACCATCTTCAAGAACACTTCAAAGACAGAGTCGTGGGGATCGCGTTTGAAGAGTAGCTCGAGATCACTGTTCTCGAGAAAGCCCATTGGCGCTGAGCGTTCGTTGAGGAGGTTTACGAAGTTCCGGGATCGAAAGATCTCTTGGAGGGACTTGAACATTGCCATCGCGTCGTCAAGACGCCATCCCCATTGACTCCACAACAGAAAACATCTAGAGACGACGCACGAAAGATAGTGATCTCGTTTCTTGAGGACGCGCGGCGGGAGCTGGCGTTCCTTGTCGGGATTGGCTGTCAGCACAATCTTCTTGAGCGCATTGGCAACGAGGTCCCAAGCAGCCGGGAGTCGGAATGTGGAGGTTGACAGACCATGCACTGAGAATTGCGAGAGCGCACAGAGGCTGAAGAGCATGCGCCATACGTCTTCACTTGCTTCTGCGCCAGTGGAAGAAGACTCTGGGTATAGCTCTGCGAACAACCGCCAGAATGAGTGTCCAGGAACGGTCTCGGATGAGCTTTCGCAGCTTTGAAACAGGTGAATGAGGCATATCCACAGCTCAGCTGCTCGGTAGGGTAAGGAAGTAGTCTCCACATCGTTCGCTGCTTCGTGGAAAATAGCGAACACAGGTTGCAGGTCGATGTCCATTATATGGTGCATGAGTTGTTTAGCTGACTTGACAAGGTGCCCTTGCTGGGGCAATCTTCGCCTATACCTGACACCGACCGCGAGTCGCGCTGACAGCTCCACTACGAACCAGTGGGCGGTTAACGAAAAAAGGCTGGCCTCGAGGGAATTCAAACAACACAACAACCCATCCGAGTATTCCCTCAGCGCCGTCTCGAGCGTGACAAATTCCTCGTCTTCCGCATGGACTGCAAGCCACGACACGAGCTGGCATGAAACACGCAACACTTGCTCCCACTCCTGCATCTTTCCCACGTCTTCAGTCCTGCCGTCGCACAGAGAACCAATGAGCCTATCGCAAAGGGGACCAAACAGAGCACTGAAGACCGCGGCGCAGGTTGTTGGTCCAATATCGAATCCCTGCATGTTGCAAGACATCGGAGGGATGGCTTCCAATTGCTCAGTAGTGACCGAAACGAGCTGATGAAGGAGGCCCTTCCCCACATACGTCGAAGGCCCAAACTTGACCCCCGAGGGAAACGGAGTGATGTTGATATCCGTGACAATACGACGGTGGGCCAGTAGATCAGACTGCTTACTGCGCCCTAAAACGCACGGAGGCGGGCTCTCATTCTGCGGTTGGGGAGATATACGACGATGCAAGCGAGGTCGAGGAGCATCCAGAGCACTTGCAGACGGATTTGCAGCGAGATGACGAACTGGAGGAGTAGGTTTGTTCCACCTTTCAATCTCAGCTCTCCATCCCGGATCCAGGGCCTGGCAGAAGTCGTTATCGTGCCTTTCGATCACCAACGCGTTCCTGCCTCGGTTTGACTTGTCTTCGCGATTCTTTGATGTAATACGCGTCGCGTCGTGGTGAAGGTTGTAAACCGGTCCTTGACCAGTCGCATGTTGCTTCTTTATCCTCTTTTTCCGAGTTTTTCTTTCTTGAGCCACGTCCTTGTTGAACGGCATCACTTGACCATAGTGCTCTGTGTTTCGGCGAGCCTCGGAAGTGGGCGCATGCAAAGTTGTGGTAGCTTTGACAAAAGGTAACAAAGTCTGGTGCTGCTCTCCATATCCTCTTGCTCCACTCGTTACGACGCTCAGCCTCGGTTTTCCAGACGCATACGACTTTCCCGATGCCCTTGATCTCTGAAGCTTGGGCTTCTTGGGTCTGCTGGCGTCTCTAGTGCGGTTTAACATCCAGTCGATCAGACTCCTTTCGCGGGCTGGTCCTCTTGGAGGGCGGTCAAAAAGCGATTGATGCCCGTGTTCCTCCTCGCTGTTCATGCTCTCCGAGTCTTCAGACGAAGACGCCAGCGAAGAGCCGTCACTAATGGATATTATCTCGTCAGCATGTCCAGGCTCGAGCGAAGTCTCCTGCCTCCGGGTGACCTTGACGGCTGATGCTCCATCTGAAAGCACCTCTATCATACCAAGGACTTCATCATCGATCACATCAACATCGGAGAGGCTCACGGGCCGCTCAACATCTGGACTCTCCGGATCCCCTTTTACTTCCACATCCCTATACCTGCCCTTCCTCACCTTCGCAAGCCCCGGAATCATTCTAACCTCTTCCGCCTCGCTGCCCGACGACACCACCGCAGTTCTAGAACGCATAGAAAGTGGAGGTGGGATCTTATTACCCCCGACCTGTCGTGCGATCATAGCAGCTGGCATCATGCGCCTCAGGGCACGGAGGCGTCTTCGGTCTTTAGCGCTCATCGTGGAAGTAGACGGTGGGTCTGGGTCAGAATCAGAACTTGGTTCTGAAGTATCCGATGCGACAACACTGGGATTGGAAGTCGTGGGAGGGGCAGAGGGACTTTCAAGTGGCTCAAAGTCCCCAACGTTGGCAGGGGAGTGATCGCGCAGGAATGGGCCGACATCGTTGAATTGGTAAAGATCTTCGTCTTGTTGGAAATCGTAGTCAAAGCTGGGTGAGTGGCGCGGGTTTGAGGTGGGAATGGGGGAGTGTGATGAGACCAGAGAAGGTGAAGGTCGACATTTGGGAGGAATTTTTGGGGGAGAGGGTGTGTAGGAATCCATCGCCGGCTCTGAGCGCCCTCGCGTGAATAAGGTCGGAAGTGATTGAACCTAATCCAAGTCGATCTAGTTAAAGAGCGTATTGTAAGTAGGTTTGAGACTCTTACCTCGGAGCCATCGGGATCAGGGTGATGCCCGGAGTACCCAATAGGTCCATGCACTGGGAAAGCTTTCGGTCTCATCATCATCCCCTTTCTAACCCCTGCCCCCGCCTCCCTGGCTTCGGTCGCCAGTTTTCTGGCTTCGGCCCTGGCTTTGGTCTCCGCTTTCTTTTTTGCCCTACGAACCTGCTTCGCTAACTTGCGAATCTCATCCCCATCGTCATCGCTACTCGAAAGTGCCTTCAACGTCTCTGGTAACCATCCCTCGTCTGTCACTCCGGCCCCCTGTTCCCCCCCTTCTTCTCTGCTGTCATCCATCCGATCTACGTTCTCCTTCCTCCTTCTCCTTCTCCTGCTCCCCTCCTCCTGATCCACGTAGTCCCCATCTTGATCCGGATTGTCAAGCGCATACGTGTACTCTCCCTGAGTCCCATCTTCATCAGCCCCTCTGGATCTGGAACGCGGCCGCGGACTCCTAAGCTTAACGATCGCATCAGGATTGGACTTCATTTGTTGTTTGTACAGCAACTTGTCATAAGCGTAAGGATTTAACTGACGAGCTTCACGTCTGCGAAGTGAATAGCGGCCCAAGGGAGGTAAATCTTCAGGGACGACTGGGGGAGCGTCATATGCAGGGAGGTCGGGAGCAAACCGTGAATGATTGGGAAGTGGTGAGCTGGGCCGAGCAATTGGGGAACATCGATGAACAGGAGAAATTAGTTGGAGTGGATCTGGGGATGGTGAGGGTACTGGGGTGGGACGAGTTGGAGATGAAATGGTTGTTAGAGGTGATGAAGCCGTCTCATCTTCCTCTCGTCCTTTGAGACTGGGTTGATCACAAGAACGAAACGAAGAGGTTGGAGGGGGAGTGGAAGGGTGACGGAGAGGGGACGGAAATGGGCACCAAGGACCAGTGGATGGAGACCTAGACCGAGAGGAGAGGAAATTTGGGAGGGGCTGGTACGTCGAAGATGGATTCGAACTTCTTTGGCGAGTGTGGTGGATGTCAGGGGGGCGCTGTTTGTTTGAAAAGTGGAGTGCGGGGGGTGGAGAGGAGAACAGAGAGTTCCAATCCGAACGAGGAGATTCATAGCGCGACGATGAAAAAGGTACCGACTGCGAACGCATTGACCGCGACGTCACTGGCATGACAAGTGGCATGGGAGACCTCTTAGCAGGAGTGCTACTAGGAAACATAAACTGAGAAGCCGCAGTTGAAGTAGGGCGAGTAAGGCTTCCAGATGGCATTGAACCATCATAATGAGAGATCTGCAAGAGAACATAAACGGCAAACGGAGTGGAATGAAACACGGCCTACCTTGATGCGTTTCCGTGGAGATGGACTGTCTGTTGCACTGTCATTTAACTCATAGCTCGGTGTCAGTGTTTTGAAAGGGTCACTTCCGCGCTGCACGTCGCTTTGTTGAACAATGGTCTGTGGTAATGCAGCAAGGTCGTCGCGTTTGCACTGCCGTGGGGGAGAGAACGCCCAATGATCGGTGTCAAAGAGCTCGAAAGTTTCGCGTTCTTCAATATCGGAAGTATCCACGACGTCGTCAACTTCCATCAGAGTCCCTGGATTACTAGCAGCTGCCTGTCGCAGAAACAAGACGATGCAGGACTGAAAACATCAATCCAGGTCCTCGTGGTGGTATATAGTCACGTGCCAGTGGTCGCGACAGCGCGACGCATCAACTTGAATGAGTACGACAGAACCCCATTTACGGGCATTCACAGCACAGCATGTAAATTTCGACGAATATTCATACATAGTACGACTCATTGGAGACTTTGCCCCCAATCCCCCTTCGTGCGCTGCAGGGCCATGGATGCACCACTGCTGGGACATGTTGCCATGGCCTCGTTCCTCGCTCAGGCGACATGGCCCTGTCATCCTATACATTTATTATTATCTCAAATCGGTGAATCAAGGTCACTTCATATCATAAATCAAGAAATACATGCTATTTTTCAAGAACACCTCTAAGTACTTCCATATATACTACACTCACTAACTTGGCATGATTTTGTTCTGTTGGAAAGCAACCTTGACATGTCTGGGATTGATGCACTGGGACAGAGCTACATCAGCAAACTAACCCTTGTCTCACAAAATATTTTTGCACACCACACAATTGTGTTGCATCTATGGTCACAAAAAGTTAATCTGAAGCTAATCTAACCCTATTTTAATCCTCATATTTTGAGGGTCAAGGTTAGATGGTAATTGTTGAGTTCTGTTGCCCCTATTTGTCTGTGCAGATCTGTACACCTCTGTCAGGACAAGGGTTAGTTTGCTGATGTACATAGAGCTGCCCATGAGGGAACACTGGAGTGGCCAAGTCCAATTAGGCAACTGCATGGGTATACCCTGGGGTATCACTGGTTGTACCCCCACCCATACCTGGAGATTACCCATACCCCCAGCAGGGGTATGGGTACCAGCCATGGGTAGCAGAATGTAGACCCAGGGTATGACCCACAACAGGTCATACCCATGGGTTCCTTGAATATACCACTATGAAAATTTGACACAATTATTTGTTAGGATCTGGAATCCTCTGGGCTGTCTGGAGTTGTTGGAGGCAGAGTGGACATTGGCTTCAACTTATGTGTTGTGCCCTTATTTGAGTTCAGTTGGTATTTATGAAGGGCGGAGTAACAGAGTAACAGTGGAACAGAGTAGTAAAAGGGGGTTCGGAGGTCAGAGGGTCAGAGTGATGACAAGAAGACTAGCTTCAAGTGTTGAGCGAAGGACTTAGGTTGGACAGAGAGGAGGAGTGATTGAAGTTGATATTCAAACTGAAGAATACAAAATACAAGAGGGGTTTTTATACTATGGGGACAAGTAAACATGGAGGGCACCAGAGTGCTGGAATGAAGCAGAATGTGAGTCAAGGATGTCAAAAAGATGAGATTAAGTTGGAAAGAGTCAGAATGAGTCAGAATCAGATTAATCAGAAGGTGGGATCATTAGATATGTCAAACATCTGTCAAGTGTGAAGGATGAGGAACAAGGTACGGGAATCAGGGGTAAGAGAGATAAG
>KN825909.1:0-12264 GCA_000827395.1 Paxillus rubicundulus Ve08.2h10 | reverse complement strand
GTCTGCCTTGCTCATGCCCACGTGTTTGGCGAAAGATGGATGGGAAACATCATCTGTAGTGGGAATGGCGGTCCTCGCTTCTGCAAGCGTGGCCTTGCGCGCGTTCAAACTAAGATCTACTGTTCACCTCGGCTAGTATTGACTGGGTAAACGGTACGCACGATGCAACGAGGGATATTGCATATACTATCCATTGTACAGAGCTCAGCTCCTAATATCGGTCGGCAAAACTGGGAAAAGAAACTTACATTTACTTTGTACTTGTTCAAATGCGGCGAATACCATGGACCCCGGTAGCGCGAGGTACTGGAAGAACCATCAGCGTCGTGACGATAGGACAAACAAATGGTGCACCAGTATAACAATCATAACAGCGCATAGACTATTTGGAATCAATCAGCCAATGAGCTGGACCACTATGCAAGAAAGATGCAAGAACCCACGAGGACAATAGACCAGTGTTGATGGTGTACAAAAGCAAGCGATTGATTATATGCTCCGTCCTACACCCGATGAGTATGAGATGACGCATGAACCGTCCTTTGAATGAGCTCACCTTTTCATTCCGCTTCGGCGTTTGCGGAGGTAATAACATAGTACGATAGCGATCAAGGAATCCGCAAATGCGCCTAAAATCCATCCGGCGACCATGGTCGGCTTATCACGTTGAACAGGCTGAGTGACTGCATGAAGCAGGACGAACAGGTTGACGTACGAAAACGATGTCCAGAAACTCCGGAATAAAAGGGTCGCGGAAACTGACAGGGCAAGTCAGCGGGTCCAAACTAGTATGAAGAGGGCGCACCTTAGTATGCAGTTTACTACCCCAACAGCTGAAATAGGTCATAAAAAAGGACCGTGACTAGGACAACATTCGAACCTGTTCGGGCGGTCGCCAAAGTAGCCTAAATAGGGTTTGCATCGGATCTCCTGAGCTCAGCGCACAATGACCACCTGACGTACAAGGACAACACATATCCAATTCCGCCTGCTCACTTTAACTTGACCTTGAGAACAAGTCAGAGCAGTATAAACAGTGACTTACGTTGCTGAATGCGCCAGACGAAACACCTCACAGACGAAGATCAGCCAGACACTCTGTGTGCGATAGCGCAATACTCACAGGTCCACAACCCAACCGACCATGTACTAGTGGCACTCTCAATGAGCTTTCACATGAGAAAATCTACGACTCACTCCAACAAGGAAAGCAGCCTTAGTGGGGAATGGCAAATAAGTAAAGAGGGGGCAATTTAACAGTTCAACAACTCACCCCCATGCTCCTATAGACCACCACATGTTCAGAGCAAGACGAAGACCAAACGCTATAACACTTGCCATGCGACGTATTCAAGCGCTGGTGGGTTATCAAAATTCATGATCAGGTAGTACTCGATGAAGTGAATCGATAAGGCCAAGTGGAGAGTCTCCAGAAACCTGGATAAAAGGAAGTGGTTCTTGATCTCGACCACGAAATTGAACGGTACATTGCCTACCACAGGACTGCCACCTGATCACATTGGTGGATGAGAATGATTTCATGGGCGAATAACAAAACAGTGACTTACTAACCACTTCCAGAATGGCCGGTCTTCTCTGTAGTTCCTTGCATAATAAAACATTTGCATGCAGAATACTCCATAGAGCAACAAAGTGGCAAGGGTGCCGCAGAGCGGACCCTGCATCAAGTTTGTAACAGAGGAGGTCATGGTGGGCGAAGGCGATTACCTCGCACACCGCAAGGCTTTAATACGATTTGGCTCGCCGCATTGGGTGGACTGAGGCGAAAGAGATGATTTTAGTTGCCGGCAGGTGGGCTGGTGGCAATTCCACCCAAGGTTGCGTAACAGATCTAGTCAACATGTGTATGATGTGAATGTACCGGAATCAAAGCGCAGACCCACTGCAAATAGATCACTAGGGATAAAGATAGCACTGCATTCGCGGACACCAAGTCAATTCTGCACGCTGAACTTATGGTTTAGTCTTCAAGTTCTATTGCGGGGGGTCACTGAAAGGATGCTCGTGCTCGTCAAAGAAAAGGATGCATACCGGTTTTGAGGGATGCCAGAGTGCGAGTAGAGGACGGCGAATCATGAGTGTTTGAGCGCTCATGACAGTAGTACTGCCCAAAGACGGCTTGCCTTCTAGCCTATCATGTCCGCATGGGCTTAAGTAGCGTCTAACACTCGACTTGAAGTCTATAAATTGTTGATGCAGGTGACACCATTACAGTTCCACCAGGTGAATTATGTTGAGCTGAGTACAATTACGATGATCTGATCAGAATACTGATGGCTGACCAGGATACTCGGTCGTAGGTACTTCCTTTGGAAACGGATCACTGTCTCGAACACAACGATATTCTTGCTCATATCAGCCGATTGGTGCTAGTAGTAGCCACAGCCCGAGAGGTGCACGGCGTTGGAGCGGAAAGAAGCGGGACGATACGTACCTCTTTTGGAGTCAGTTCAAGTTCTTCGAGACAATTCGTTTTGATGATTAGAAAAGCACTACACGAATAAAACAACGAATATGACGGACAAATATCAATACCCCGTCCCAGGACGACCTCTCAAATATATATATTTCTTCAGTACTCGAGCTCAGAAACACGAGAGCCATGGGCGGGGCGTAACAAATATTATTGAGTAGTTAAACATTTTGGTCTGGAAGTTCGTGGCGTAGCTTAATGGGTGTTGTGCGGGTTCTACTGGCAATATCAATCTCGGCCTCAATTGTTTCGTACTTGGACTAGCACTTTCACGCCAGACAATATGCAAGTACCCCACTCCCGCTGAAGCGAGCGCGTCCTTCCCTCCGTCCGTGTACCTTCTTTCATCACATCCATCCATCCATTGGCATGGTGGTCACCTTGAGGCCCCAGGCATCCCGCTGAACATGATTATCATGTCAATCTGACCCATGCATGTAGTAATACCACGGAGCTCGAGACTCCCCAGTGTGTGAGGTCAAACAATGCGTCGCACCTGTAGCTGCTCATCAGATGTTAATTCAAAGGCCCTATGCCTCAGGGCAACCGAGAGGTACGAAATGCTCAAGGAAACATCGCGAGTTCAGCAATGCTTGGAATTAAAGTGACACAAGTCCAGTTAATTAACCGGAGCAGTCACGGTTCAACAATTGTGCTTGTCAAAAGTTGATGATACATGCACATATAATTTACACACTGCCCAAAGTATATGTAGGATTACACCATAATCGAACACTGCGCTCACCCAAACAACAACCCCAGCGGGAGGATACCCTGTCCTGATTCAGAGAGCCCATTGTAAACTTTCCTCATCGCTGGGTGCATCCACTTGCATATCCTTTGTCGTCCCAATGGGGGGCTGGACGAGAGAAGGCCCGATGGATGGAATGAGACGCCGTTGACCAATCTGAAGTGCAAATGAGACTCACCGATGTCTCTTCTGACGTATCCATATTGTTCGTACCTATGTTGTTGGCGAGGAACCGTAGGGAAACATTGTTCATACTGGGAACAGCCAACCTTGCTTGTGCGAGTGTGGCTTTTCGAGAGTTCAAACTGGAGGATCTCAGATTTAATTGGGTAGTAGGGTTGGCTTGCGAAACGGGACGCACGATGCCAGTAGAGATATTCCATATACTACCCGTTGTACACAATTAAGTTCCTGATATCAATTACCACGAATAAAAACAAATACTCACATTTGCTCTGTATTTGGTCAAATCCGCAGAAAACCAAAGAGCCCGCTAATGCGAGGTACTGGAAAGAACAATTAGCGTTGCGACGATAAGAATTTTTTTGATGATATACCAATATCATGGTAATAATAGCGAACAGACTGTTTCAACCCAATCAGTCAATGAACTAGTTGTCCATGAGGACCTTAAGAGCTCACGC
Source organism: Paxillus rubicundulus Ve08.2h10 (assembly GCA_000827395.1). Lineage (NCBI taxonomy): Eukaryota > Fungi > Basidiomycota > Agaricomycetes > Boletales > Paxillaceae > Paxillus > Paxillus rubicundulus. The sequence goes on along the minus strand of KN825909.1, from coordinate 8,375 downwards.
GGCCAACGCGCCAGTATTGATGGTGTACAAGAGCAAGCGATTGATGATATGCTCCGTTCTGCAGGCAACGGTCATGAAACTTTACGTATAAATGGTCTCCCCTGGGACGAACCCACCGTCTCATTCCGCTTCGGCACTTGCGAAGGTGATAACAAAGCACTATAGCGATCAGTGAATCCGCAATTGCGGCTAGAACCCACCCGGCAAGCATGGTGGGCTTATCAATAGATTGAGTAAAACTGCGTGAAGCAGGACGAAGGGTTGACCTACGAAAGACATGGACAGAAACTCCGGGATAGAAGTGTGGATGAAGCTAACAATGCATTTTAATGTATTCAAATAGGCGACGAAAGGGCCCGCACCTGAACACACAGTTGGCGAGGTCAATGGCTGAAATAGGTCAACACAGGGGTCACACTAGGGAAGCAGAAAGCATTCAAACCTGTTCGGATAGTCGTCAGGATAATCTGTCAATGGAGATGGAGTTTGCGTCGGATATCCTGCCTCAGAACATAACGAGGGCTTGACATACAAGAAAGATGCATGTCCCATTTTGCCTGCTCACTTTTAATCGACCCTTAGAACAGGATGGAACAATACAAATGGACACTCACGTTTCCAAATGCGCCATACGAAACATCTCAGAGGGAAATTTAGCGAGTGCCTGGGTACACGATAGCATCGTACTCACAGGTTCACGATCCAAACGCCAAGGTACTAGCGACATTTTCAATGGCAAGGCTTCAGAAAAACATTTCCCAGACTCACTCCAACTAAAAAAGTGGCCTATATGGGGCATGGCGTGTAAGTGAAAAGGGGCACTTCGACAGTTTGATACCTCACTCCCAAACTCCTATAGAACATATGTTTAGACCAAGTTGAAGATTATGCGTGATCAACGTGATAACACTTGCCATATGCTGTATTCAAGCGCCGGTGGGTTGTCAAAATTCATGATCAAGTAGTATTCGATGAAGTGAATGGAGAAGGCCAAGTGGACAGTCTCCAGAATCCTAGCCAAAGGAGGATATTTTCTTGAGCTCAACCAAGAAATTGGACGTCAAGTTGCCCACCACAGGAACGCCACCTGCCAGTGATCACATGGATGAAGAATTCAAGGACGACTAAGAAAACGGTGACTTACCACCCACTTCAAAAACAACCTATCTTCGGTATAATTTCTTGCATAATGGAACGTCTGCATGCAAAAAATCCCGTAGAGAAACGCTGTGGCCAGGGTACCGCACAACGGACCCTGCATCGAGTTCATGATCAAAGGAGGCATGATGTGCGAAGGCGAGCACCTCCCACGCTGCAGGTATTTAGTACGCCTTTTTCTCATCGCATCGGATGCAGTGAAGTCCTAGAGACAGTCTAGTTTCCGGCAGGTGTACAATCCCCCCCGGAGAGGCTGCGTAAGGGGCACCAAAATGGTGCCAATGGAGCAAGGCGGGGCGCGGGTGGTTCCTTGAAGATCAAACCATCGTGGACCCGCTGGCCATAGTGATAGCACTCACGGACACCAACCGATGCTGCATGTTGAACGTCCATATTAGTTTATTTCTCGAAGAGCCAAGGGAATCTGTGTCAGTCGAACAGATCGGTACCAGTTTCGATATACGCTGCCAGCGGGCCAGTGCGAGTGGAGGCAAGCGCTCGTACTGCTAAAACCGTGACACAGCTTGGTTTCTAGGTCAAGTATGCCAAGGTGTTCATGAGCGTCAGCTCAAGGAGCCAGGGATTGTTACTGCCAGTGAACAAGAATGCCGTTACTACAGTTCCTATGAGGGGATAACATCTGCTGGTTAATTGTGATTGAAATAACTGAATTCTGAGGATAATTCTCTTGCGAGGCCATATCATCATGTTATCATGGCCTATATATTGTATGTTTCTCCTTGCTTTTGATTCGTTCTCTCTGTATCATAACTGCATATAACGGTCTGTAGGTTCAACCATCTATCTCTTGCCCAACGCCGTTTTCGCGAGCACCAGCATTTTTATTAGGGTTCTGACAAGCCCTCTAACCCCCGCCCATTGATCAACCTCACAAGTACTGCATCAAACTGTGGCCGCGATGGGACACCGTGGCGGGGTTTGAGCTTGAAGTTGAAGCACTGCAAATGTTGCGCATGTGCAACGTGGAGACTGCCAGTACATTGTCAGACCGAAAGAACTTGTACCTATGTAAGGATGAGTCGATTTGTTCAGTTTTTTCCTTGTCGTTCTCCAGCATCCAACTCTCCTTCTTTGAACCATTGCCTCGTGTTTTGGTGTGTACCAAAAAACCGTCAGATGGTGCAATCATGGTTTACATGTTACTTACTTCCAGCTAGTGGATATGCTATCGTCATTCACAGAGGAACAGTCTTCCTGGCACCAGACTTCCGCTTTGCGGCGCTCACGACAACAGCATCTAAAGGCTCTTATCGCACCGTCCTTCAGTGTCAATTATGTCTCTTGCTCGGAGTATCTCCGAATCATGCGGCCGAGCTGGTGGTGCGTGATTGAACATGTTCTGTATTAAAGAGGGACGAGTTCTATCCCTGATGCTGTTGTGAACACCACAGAGACCTTACCTAGTATGACCCACAAGTGTGACTACACACTTTCACCTGTGACTCCGCACCTGTTCCGATAGGTCGCCGTCACAGTACTACATACATGCGAACGAACGAAATAAAGGACAAACACCTACACCCTGTTCTATCACGACCTCCAGAAATATTTCAATCCGATTCCAGACCTTTAACCCAGCCGAGCAACGCGAGACTCATACACTGGGCGTCATTGGATGATTTGGTGAAGTTTGTGAGTGATGGGCCACCTCAAGTGTATCCAGAGGGTCCCTTCTCCATGATCGATTGATCACCCGTGCTCATTTGCACTACAGGCGCTCTCTATCCACACAATCCACAAACAAAAACCCCCGGGCTTCGAGCTCCCCCTTACCAGCCCACTTAAACAGCCCACTGGCATCGCAGTGAACGTCGGTATCAGGCCAATCTGTCTTGTGCACGGAAAAACACCATGAAGCTTGGGAGCGCACATCGTTCGAGAAGTCCACCTCTGCGTGCCATCTGGAGCTACTCGTAGAATGATGATCGCTCACTAGTTCCCACTGTTCGAGAACTCGACAGACAGCAGTGCGTGCCTCCTGGAGGGCTCATAAAATGTTGGCCTCCGCGGGTTCTACGCTCCGGTGGTTGAGCCGCCTGAGACGCACGAGATGCTCAAGTGCACAACCGCCAGGACCTCAGCAAACGTTGAAAGCGAGACAAGTCTGGTGATCGACATGGGTAATCGCGGTCTGGAAAAAGTCGATTATGCGTAGTTTACACGATGTAGGGTTGTACGGGAGTGGAAGACAACCAAAACCTCAGCGGGAGGGTATGCCGTCAGGATTAGGGCCTTAGACTGTCCTCATCGCTGGCTATGTCCACTTTGATATTCTTCGTACACGCGCTGGGTGGCTGTTCAAGAGGAGATGCGGGTGAACGGAGTCAGCAACGACGCTGATCGACTGGAAGCGTAATCAAAACTCGCCAATGTCTCGTCCGGCGAATTTGGGTCATCTATATTGTTCATACCGCCGTCATTGGCGAGGAACCGGAGGGGAACATTGCGCACAATGGGCACAGCCATCCTCGCGTGTGCAAGTGTGGTTTTGCGAGCGTTCAATCTAAAAAATCTCATATTCAACTAGGCTAGGATTGAGCTGTGAGATGGGACGCACGAGGCCAGGAGGGATATTCCATACACTACCCATTATGTTTATACCCAACTGAGTTCCTAATATCGGTTCTCATGAATGAGAGAAGAGACTTACATTTACTTTGTACCTGGACAAATGCAGCGAATACCATAGTACCTGGCAATGCGACGTACTGGAAATAACGATGAGCGTCGTGGCGGTACGAAGAACGGATGCGTATACCAATACGATGGTAATAATAGCAAATAGACTGTTTCGAATCAATCAGCCAGTGACGTGGTTAGCCATGAGGAAAGCAATGTCTCACGCCGCCAATGCGCCAGTATTGATGCTGTACAAAAGCAAGCGATTAATGATATGCTCCGTCCTGTATCCAACATGAGACCACGCATGAATCATGCTTGGAGCGAGGTCACCTTCTCATTCCGCTTCGGCATCTGTGAAGGTAATAACAGAGCACGATAGCGATCAGTGAATCCGCAATTGCAGCTAGCGTCCATCCTGAAAGCATGGTCGGCTTCTCAACAGTATGAGTCACCGCATACAGCGGAACGAAGGGTTGACCTACGAAAACCACGGCCAAAAATTCCGGGACATACGGGTGGCGGACACTGACGACAAATTTCAGTGAATTCAAACAAGTAATGAGAAGGGACCGCACCTTAGTGCACAGTTTGCGAACCCCAAAGCTGAGATAGGTCAGCCCAAGGCCAAGACTAGGAGGGTATTCAAACCTGTCGGGGCAGTAGCCAACGTAGCCTTCAATGGAATTGGAGTTTGCATCGAATCTCTTGACCCCAACACATAATTAAGGCTCGACGTACAAGAAAAATGCATGTGCCGGTCTGTCCGCTCACTTTCATCTGACTCTGAGAACAGGTCGGACAGATGTAAATGGACACTTACGTTAATGCGCCACACGAAACATCTTGCAGATGGAACGTTAATGAACACCCGTGTAGGTGATAAAGCAGTACTCACAAGTCCACAGCCCAAATGACGACATACTAGCGACATTCTCGATGAGAGAACTTTGAATGACCATTCCCGAAACTCACTCCAACAGAAGCTGCTGCCTGGGTGGGGCGTGGTGTATAAGTATAAAAGGCACTTCGACGGTTCAATACCTCACCCCCATGCTCCTATATACCACCACATGTTGAGAGCAACACAAAGAACAAGTGTGATAACACTCGCCATACGGTGTATTCAAGTGCCAGGGGGTTGTCGAAATTGGTGATCAAGTAATGTTCGATAACGTGAATCGATAAGGCCAAGTGGACAGTTTCCAGAATCCTGGCCAAAGGGGACCGGCCCTTGAGCTCGACCAAGAAATCAGATATCGGCAGCCTACCACACGAATACCACCTGATCATCATATGCGTGAATGACTCCAGGACGACCAACGAGATAGTGACCTACCATCCACTTCAAAAATAGCCTATCTTTGGCATAGTTCCTCGCATAATAGAACGTCTGCGTGCAGAACATTCCGTAGAGAAATATTGTGACCAGGGTACCGTGCATCAAAACTTGCATGAACTCCACGACAGCAGGAGCCATGATGCGACGGGGGTGGATATGTACCTCTTGGGCCGTCTTTAATGCGTTCTTGATTCACTGACGCACTAGACGTAGTTTAGTTTCCGGGAAGTGCGCAGCCCCACTCATGATCAAGGCCACGTAATGCTGGCAGCCTGAACGAAAGTGGAGGCGCGGCTCCATGAAGATCCCCGGTGATAAAGAGACACCAACCAATAGTACACAAAGACCTACGAATCGATGCCAGATAGGAAATCGATGCCAGTTGCTAGCTCAGGCTGCCGATGGTCAATACGAGACTCCCGCTTCAATAGGACATTGGTGGAGGTTCGCGAAGAGGGCTTGAACTTGAAGGTGGGTACCGTGGGACGAACTTGAAGCTACACTGAGTCGACGTGTTGGCGGCCCTGTTGCTTCTGGTCACCGTTAGAGGACTCGACGAGGACCTGGTGGTGCTTGCCCCGTGCAGACCAGGACCTCAGCAGAACTTGAAAGCGAGCCAAGTACATAGTGCCAATTGACAAGGGTACTAGTCCCGCAGTCGGAACAGAAAAAATGACGATGCATGGACAGCTTCTGAGAGTGCCTCGACTCCTGGAGAGCACCGCCGCAAGACGTGGATGGAAGCTGCACACACAAAGACGCCCTCCAGCCACTGCACCAGGACTCCTTGGATTTACAGATTAATGGCCGAAGACGGAAGTACCTCAGGCTGTAGGGTTACACAAGAATCGGTGATACAACCAAAACCTCAGCGAGACCACTGCAGACTTTCCTCATCACCCACTATATCCACCTCGGTATTTTCCAAGGGACTGGAGCCTGGCGGGAGAAGATGTGGGTAAATGAAGTCGGCGACGACGCTGACTAACTAGAAGCGCAATCAAAACACACCAATGTCCCATCCAGCAAATCTGAATCATCTATATTGTTCGTAGTACCACCGTCGCTGGTGAGGAATTAGAGCGGAATGTTGCCCAGTGGGCACACCTATCCTCGCGCGTGCAAACATGGCTTTGCGAGCGTTCAATCTAGAATATCTTAGATTCAACAAGGCTAGGATTGAGCTACGAAATGGAACGCACGCGGCCAGGAGGGATATTCCATACACTAACCATTATGTTTATACCCAACTGAGGTCCTAATATTGGTCTCCATGAATGAGAGAAGAGACTTGCATGTATTTGTATCTGGACAAACGAGGCGAACAGAATCCGAGAACCCAACGTACTGGAAATAATGATCAGCGTCGTGCTAGCTGGAAGCAAAGATGGTAAGAACTCACGAGGCAAGTAGACCAGTATTGATGGTGTACAAAAGCAAGCAATTGATGATATGCTCTGTCCTATATCCAACGAGCTCGAGGTAATGCATGAATCGTAGTTGGACCCCATTCACCTTTTCATTCCGCTTCGGCATTTGCGAAGGCAATAACAGAGCACGATAGAGATCATGGAATCCGAAATGCAGCTAGAGCCCATCTGGCGACCATGTGGGCTAATCGATAGACTCAGTGACGGGGTGAAGCGGGACGCGGGTTTGGTCTACAAAAACAACGGACAGAAATTCCGCGATAAAAGGATAGCGGACACTAACAAGACCTTTCACTGATTTCAAATGAGAAGGGGCGGCACCTGAGTAAACAGTTTACGAGCCCAATGGCTGAAATAGACCACGAGAGCAGATGGAAGCGCGACGCAGACGGTATGGCAGGCCAGAGCGGGATGTGGGAGTAAAGATCTTGAATGCATTTCCTGAGAGAGCGAATCCATCTGGATGTTTTCAGTGACTCACGTAAACGATGTGGTGCATCTTTTACTTACATACTCCCCTGGAGGGCAGATAGATATCGCTAGTCGCAGCCGACCACGCTGAAGTGAGCAGAGCAGCGTTGATGACTTGTGAGCAGGTCCGCAAGCGAATTCCAGTCGCCAGGCTGCCCCTCAAGGTAGAGGTGAGTCCCTTGGTTCCCGCCTTCTCGATTGCAATTACAAAAGGTGACGCAGACTCATTGCTTGATTCGAGGTTCAATGATGGTTCATTAGAAAGCACGAGGAGGCTGCCAGTGATCACAACGACTCCTGCGATATAAAACAACAGCATGCGGATATATACATTGCGTACCGCTTTGGGCATCGTATGCTGGGGTCTTTGGCTTCGGCTACTGTCGTCTAATGCATCAGAGTCAGCATTCAGATGGACTACCACCAGTTGCACAAGTCTTACAGCTACTACCTCAGTCCCGGTCATCGAAAACGCAGCTTGAGTTAAGACCCTGAAAAATTCAAGAAAGCGCCAGTCATGAAATTTCCCAATTGGTCCTGGATCCTTCCAGGAGCGGAAGTCTATGCAGTCGTGTTTCAGACCACCTCCGAGATCGACGATGGCAATAACTTTGATTGAACTTGTAGTATCCACTCAGGAAGGTCAAAACGTTTGACATCACCCTAATGTGATGACTCGCTGACGCAAACATGAACTCTGCCTTTCCATAGACACCTGACAGGGTCAAGAGAGTCCAGTTCAAACGCCGATTACCAAGGAATTGACGGAATAGCATACCTACGCCAAAGAGATTAATCGTGATCGCCACAAGTAAACACATCGTGGTTCATAACGCCTGGCTGTCAGTAGTCGATCAGAGCCATTGCCGCTGCTGTTCGAGCGCTTGTTGGCAATCAAAGGAGGCATCTTCCGTGGTCACCTGGTATGGTCAACTGCCACGTGTACGTTAGATAAGATGCGTCAGGGCAAAGTGCGGCACGCACCGTCCAACCATACCAATAGCCCCATCCCATGACTAGGGAAAACGCTGGGTAGACGAAGCCTTCCGCGAGTCGAATATGTCCCCAGCGAGTGGAAGGAGTGATATGATCCCCCCAACACTCACCTTTACCAAACATACCACATCAGCAATTGGGAAGATTGTACACGTCCAGACGGCTAATTTAGGTTTCATAGGTTGTGCAGAAAGTATTTGAGTGATATAATATAATATAAATATTACCGAGAGACTGTGGAGATCTTTACCACATATCCTATTACAATATCCGTGAGAGACACGGCGTTGAGACAATGCCAACATACTTGCCGCGATATCGCTGGGATATCGCCAGTA
>KN825908.1:0-12264 GCA_000827395.1 Paxillus rubicundulus Ve08.2h10 | reverse complement strand
TTTCCCTTCTGTTCCTGTTCCTGTCCCCTTTATTATCATTAGCGAGCGCTTCTCTGCCCACTCTGCTACATATATATACCTAGTTTTCACTTCAGATTCCTCAGTTGTTTTTTGCCCCTCTTTGGCAGTGGCTGAGGTGAGTTTACTTTATACCTATTTACTACTCCTAGCTAATCCCTAGTAGTCTGGGCAATCACTGCCCTATTATAGTTTTTGTCACTAAATGTCAGTGCAGGTCATCAATGGTGGAAAGGGTTCAAATCATACTGTCAACTGCATCATTCTGGAATCCTCACTTGTGCAGGTGTATCATAACCTGCATAGCACTTTTGCAAGAAACTTTATGCATGCTCATCTTACCTCTCACCACGCTGAAGCAGATATGGCAAAAACCTTTCATAATGTGTCTACTCACATGACCAAACACTCCCCACATGTGGTACAGATAGGGTGAAGCAGTAAGTACTGTGTTCCAGACCTCATTAGCAAGGGGGAGGAGACAATAGGTAAGGTAGAGAGAGAGGAAGCCCAAGAGGGTGATGGGGCTGATGGAGTTGACGAGCATGCCTCAGTCGAAGATTTGGCGGTGGAGATGGGTATATGATAGACTTGCTACTAATAGGATGGATCTATAGATAATTATTCATGGCTGACAAAATATGTATGAGCATGGTATTAAATTGCCCCCCAAAAACGGAGTGCTTACATTAATGTTCTCTTTGTCATTTGGGGTTGGTGTAGATCGGTGATTCAGATGCCTTGCACAAATATAGTTATGCTCTATGGTCAACATTAGTAGGAGAGAATATATCCGAACCGGTATGGCTTACTATTATGACCCTCCAGTCCACATGCTCCACACTTGTTCTTCTTTGTGATTACAGTAGTAGTTGATTGGGTGTTATTAATCCCAGACAGATGGATAGTGTCATATACCATGTCCCGACAAGTCAACTCCACTCTTCTGGAGCCCACTCCAGCTCAACTCTGCCTTTCTCGCCTTATCAAGTCCGCTTTTCCATACCTCTACCTTTCCACTTAATCAAGTCCACTTTCCCGCTTATCTTTCTTACCCCTGATTCCTGTACCTTGTTCCTAATCCTTCATACATTGATAGACATCTGACATATATAATAATTCCACCTTCTGATTCACTCCATTCTGACTCGTTCTGACTTATTCCTATCTTCCTGACATCTTTGACTCACATTCTGCTTGACTCCATTACTCCAGTTCCCTCCATACTTACTGGTCACCGTAGTATATAAACCCCTCTTGTATTTTGTATTCTTCAGTTTGAATATCAACTTTGATCACTCCTCTTCTCTGTCCAACCTAAGTCCTTTGCTCGGCACTTGAAGCTAGTCTTCTTGTCATCACTCTGACCCTTCAACCCCCAAAATCCCATTAACTACTCCACCCCGCCATTACTCTGTACCTCTGCCCCTTTGTAAATACTGGACTGAACTCGGACAAGGGTGCAACATATAAGTTGAAGCTGATGTCCACTCCACTCACTCCAACAACTCCAGGACAGTGCAGAGGAACTCCAGATCTTAACAAATAGGTAATGAACTTGAGGTTGCCATGGAAGTGACAGTGGGCTGTGGTACCAGCCGACATTGGAGAGGGGTAGTAGTGAGAGCAGATGTTGAGAGCAGCACAGGAATGATGCAGTGAATCACCACAATCACTTCATCCCCAAATTTGTCAGTGCCGCTCCATTGAGTTTCATGGTGAAGATCATCAACTATTCTAATCTTCAGGTGATGAGCACAGGCTACAATGCATTCAAGTACTGAATCAGGCATGACGAGCCCTGGGCCTAGGTCGATGAGGTGGCATTCACCATATACGTTCTTGGTTTTCTGGTTGCGCCAGTCCTCAAGGGCATCATCCAACTCGTATTCCCTTGGTTCCATTTCAAACTTGGACAGTCGGGAGTGATTTTGCAGTTTGGGTGGTTGTGTGAAGACTGTATCAAATATGTTGAACATGTCAGGATGGTGGATGTCACAACAGGTTGTTGCGGTTGTGGGAGAACAACATGAGCAGCCTTCGGGGATTGATGGCTCACACATGTGGTGGTCACTGCCTACAACAAACCATCAGATACAGTCATTGTAATGTTAGCGTATGTAATTCACAAATTCTCACCTGAGCTACCATTGTTAAAGTGGACATGAAAGACCTTCTACTGACATTGGAATCCTGCACACACATTTCCATTGATCAAGCAGTCCATTGTGGGATTCAGCACCCTGCATTTCTTCTGTGCAGTCTTCCCCTTGGTGCTTGGTTTCATCATTTCTTGTAATGCCTTTTTGCTGATCTCTGCTATTACCTCTCTTGCTCCATTGTCAGTTGTCACCGGGTTTTCTTCGCCATCACTTCTATCACTCTCGTTCTCGTCCCCACTATTTCCACAGGTAGCCCCCTCATTGTTAGTGGAAGTTAATTGGTGCTCTATACACCATTGTTTGGCAGCTGGCACTTGACCTTGGTGCAAGTTTCCTAATTTGCGTTTTCTGGCTTCTTGATGACATTGCTTCTCCTCCCATACATAAAATATTCCTATTCAGCGAACAGAATTGCAGTGCCCTGAAGGGTACAGTCTCTCACCACATGTCCCCACTGCTGCCAGATGGTTGACAAGCTGCACGTGGCTCTCCACTGCAAAACCAGGCGGATATTTGACACATCCATTCCCTGCCATATTTTGTAGTAAATACATATTGTTAAGATTTATTGGAAGCTTGCACTGACCAATCTGAATGACTCTGTGGTACAGAATCCCATCACATCCCCTGAGATGAGGGCATTGACCTCCTCCTCCTTGAAGTCAGTTGTCATGTCTGAGTTGAACCATTTGATTTTATGTTATAGGTGCACAGGGAGCTGACTCTGAAGAAACTTCATGGCAGAAATAGCCTCTTGTATATCATCAAAGAAGATTAGGAATTTTGGGGGGAAAGGATCACCCTCTCTCCATCCCAGGGGGATTAGAAAACCCAAGTCAGCATAAGTCAACAGTGTGTATTTGATTTTCTGAACAGAGTTGAATATTTGGGTGATTGGTGGATGCATGGATGGTTAAGAGGTTATTGGAGCCCATATGTAGGAGTTTTTTCACTTCGGCAAGTGTTTCTGGGGTAAGGGTTGCAGAAGTGATTATAAATGGTACACAACATGGCAGGATATGCCACAGGCACTGCAGTTCCTTGTATTCAGGATGAAACTCCCCCCAAGAAGCAATGCAGTGTGCTTTGTCGAAGACAAAGCCAAGGTTCTGGGATGCAAATTCTGGTTTGGTAAGTAGCTTCTCAAATTCTCCCCCCAGCTTCATCAATTGTTCCGGGTTGACTATGACCACACAATATTTTAGATCTCCAATGGCCTATTTTACTGCCCAAGTAAGTCTCTGTCGAGTTTGTGAAGTGTTCTCATGGACTCACTCTGAAATTCTCCCTGGTTGCAGTGTCTGCATTGATTGCTATACTCTGAATGCCAGCCTTTCAAAGGGAGGCAACATTCTGTTGGTCAAGCTGGTTCAGGGGGGTGACAACTATCTGGATCCCTGAGGGTCGAAAGAGCAAAGGTAACCAGAATGACAAGGTTTTGCCCATTCTGGTACCTGCCATGCAGATGATGTCATGGCATTTGAGAAAGGCTTCAGTGACTTGTATCTGCCAATGACATGGCTGTTTCCCAAAATATGCATGTCCTCTATTTCGGATATCAGTGAAGCTAGGGGTTTCACCAGGAGATGTCGCACAGCTACTCATGGCCCATCTATAGTATATGTAATTGACACGATGTATCTGTGACGTATACCATAGTTTACTGGCAGTATTTTACAAGCTCCGCTGTACGTGCCGGTGAGCAGCCGCTGTGGCTGACAAAGTTTACAAATGTTATCTTCCAGCCGCTGCTGGAGAGGTCGAGAAATAAGGTTGTGCTGGGATTGAATATTGTATTGTGCACGTGATTCGTTCTAAGAATAACATTACCACTCGTATTCCACTGAGTCCACCGTGCCCTCACAGACAGACTCGACCTCTCCAGCAGTGGTGGGTAGGAGCCTGGGGTCTGACCCCCGTTGAACGTTGACCGTTGAACACTTTTTGCTGCCAGTGGCTACGCTTCCGATTTCCGACGGAGCCAAATTTTCGGATCCGCGACTATGTAAACATTGTCATGTGATTGACTGTCCCCTATATGATTGGATACACGAACCGACTCCTCAGAGTCCTCACCGCTTCTCAACATGTTGCGTGCTGGTGCTCGTTCGGCAAGGGCTCCCTCGGTTCGCCCCATTGCTCTGCTAAGTTCCAGGTAAGCTAACTGTAAATCGAGCGCATCCCCTTATGATGTGGCTTCAGCAGGCTCTCTACTTCGCCTGTGCGCTATACAGAAAGTTTCAGCCCGAATTCGCTGGATACCTTCACGGAGGAAGAAGAGATGCTCAGGGAATCTGGTACGTCACTTTGCATCGGCCGTAGGATCAAAACCTCAGCAACGTATGATAGTGAAGCGGTTCGCTACCGAAGTTGTTGGGCCCAAGGTCCGTGAGATGGATGAGAAGGAGAACATGGCCCCAGAGGTGATAAAGGGCCTCTTTGAGCAAGGTGTATGTGCTACCCACCTGGGTCGCCGTTTACACGTCACTAACATGTTCACCACATAGCTCATGGGAATCGAAACCAGTGCGGATCACGGCGGCGCCGAGTCTTCGTTCACATCAGCTATCATTGCGATCGAGGAACTTGCCAAAGTTGACCCATCCGTTTCGGTTATGTGTGATGTTCACAATACTCTCGTCAATACGATACTGCGGAAGTACGGGACAAAGGAACAACAGGATAAATGGCTTCCACAGCTCTCACAGGACAAGGTGCTTGACGTCTCAGGGGTGCCACACTTCATGGCTAACGCGTCGTTCCTCAGCTCGGTTCATTCTGCTTGTCAGAGTCAGCAGCTGGTTCAGACGCATTTGCACTGCAGACTCGCGCTAAAAAAGATGGCGACCACTGGATAATAAACGGATCGAAGATGTGGATCACAAATTCTTACGAAGCCGAGATCTTCCTCATTTTTGCCAACGCGCGTTCGTCCATATCGTTTCACGAGCTCTTGTTTGACGGGGATCCTTGCAGGTCGATCCAAGCAAGGGCTACAAAGGTATCACCTGCTTCATCACGACTAAGGATGTGGGCATCAAAATCGCGAAGAAAGAGGAGAAACTCGGCATTCGTGCCTCTTCGACATGTTCGCTCAATTTTGACGACTTGCGGATACCAGCTGAGAACATTATTGGCGGTGAAGGGAATGGATATAAGGTCGCGATTGAAATTCTCAATGAAGGTACCCATGGAGTTGAAGTATTTTTGTGGAGCCCACTGACGATGGGTCGTCGCAGGTCGCATAGGTATCGCAGCCCAGATGCTTGGCCTTGCCCAAGGCGCGTTCGACAAGGCGGTTCCATACACATATCAACGCACTCAGTTTGGACAGCCGGTGGGTACGTTCCAGGGCATGGCCTTCCAGATAGCACAGGCCGCCGTGGAAATAGAATCAATTCGTCTCCTGACTTACAACGCTGCGCGGAGAAAAGAGGAAGGAAAGAGCTTTACTAAGGAGGCTGCAATGGCAAAGTATTGGGCAAGTGTGATTGCACAGCGGGTTTCCGGACAGGCCATTGAATGGGCAGGAGGCGTTGGGTTTACACGAGAGACCGGAATTGAGAAGTTCTGGAGGGATTCTAAGATCGTAAGTCATACAGCATGAGTTGGAGTTGTGTGGTAAACTGAATGATCTGCACGGTAGGGAGCTATCTACGAAGGGACATCCAATATCCAGCTGCAGACTATTGCCAAGATTATTCAGAAGCAACATTTGTAGATGCAACATCCTAACGAGTTGTACCCTCCGCAAATTCATTGTTTTTGTAAAAAGAGAAGCATGCCCTCAAAGATTGCCCACCCAATGACAGAGCTTAGGATCTTCCGCGACATACGGAGAGATCCGCCGTCGAAGAAACCTGCGACGCCCCGTTGCTATGAATGGAGTAGTCGACATGCTGCAAGGTGACTTCGAATGATTTGGGCAACATACCTGCCATGTCCTCGAGACCGTGGACGCAAAACCACGATATCGCTCTTCGGAACGTACTTGCATTTTGGTCTGAAAGCCAAGAGTTAAAACCAGCGACTTTTCGAGGAAAAACGTGATGGCTACCTTAATTACATCGAAAGGGTGAGTAGCCATCGTTGCAATGGCACCTGCCGACGCAGCAGAGAAACCGTGGATGGTTGTCGCATATGCGCTGGGCGCGATGGAGGCTAGAATGTATTAGACACATCTTTTCAAGTGTGGGACAATGGACTTGCTCGATTCTCGTTTGACTGATTCATATATTACGACGAATAGCCCTGAGTATGGCGCATCTCGCAGAGACGACGCCACGAACCCACGCATTAGCTCTGATGGTCCCATGCGAGCCATGGAAAGAAGGGAACTAGACAGGCTCTTGTACGCATGAAGCTCACTCTGTAACATGTCGTTTAGTTAGTCATGCGCCGAACCAAAGGGCAATGCTAACGCTAATATACCTCAAATCGTGCTTTGAGAATGGAGAATGGGTTCAGCAAGAAACCCACGCCAACCCTCGCAGCCGCGCCCGCGAGTAGATTTCCCTGGCTGGTAAGCTTTGGTAAGACGGTCTTGACACCATCTTTTGTTGTGACTTCTTGGACGGAAAAGGACGGTGAATTTGCCATTATAGAGCGCAAATGCGTCAAGCTCGTGAAATAGAGGGCTACGCCTGGAACATTCCTTCGCCAGAGGTGAGTAAGGAAGCAAGAGGGAAAGTTATACAGGCTCACCGAACGAGTGTAGCAGCCGTGCCTCTCCATAACCCCTTCATTCCATCTTGCTTAATGATGTCATGTGTGGTACGCCAGATGAGTGCAGTGTTCCTGCGTGGTTCAACATGAAGTTAGAGGACAAGCTCGATCACAGCGGCCAGCCTGACAGCTCTCTTACCGAGAATTTGAACTGATGGCAGAGTCCCCTTGTTGGATCCGAGTTTTCAATAGGTCAACTAATTGCGATTAGCGCTGGGGCCAGATAGTCAAGGAACCATCTGCTCACGAGGCTGAAGGAATACCGCCCCAGCAAATCCTGATACTGCACCTACGGAGTGTAAGTTAAGCCACTTTGCAAGGACCTACTGAAAGTCAGGTCGTTACCAGAGAGTAGGTGCTGGCGAACAGCTGCATTCGTCATGAATATGCGAGTCGCTCACTGCAAGTGAACAGTAGTTTACAGTCTATTAGTAGTTGAATTAACTTCAAGTTTGGACAACAACGGGAGCTTCGCACTCGAGGCTATTGAGGGTAGTCTACGCGTGAGAAGCGGGGTGACAATCATTCTCTGACCTTGTATATGTGAGTTGAAGTAGTACCCGACCACCCGGTTACTTCAAGTCAGTACATAAGCTAGTCAAACGTTCTCACAGGAAACGTTCCACCGACAGATTCGGGCCGAACCTCAGGCAGAAAAAGTTGACATCACACCCGAGACAACGTCGAAAAAGCCCGTGGGTCAGATTGAATTGGACAAAATTCAAGACTTCGGTTTTGTGCTCAGATTCACTTTCACTGCGTGTTGGTCTAAAGTCCAAACCGCTTTGAGGTGGTGGTGGTTTTGTGGTAGTCCAAGTTCTTCGCCACTTCTCCGCCTGCTGTGAGATGGCTGTGAAATAAGGTGTGGATTTGAGTTGGCAATGAAGCCGCTGTGAAGTTAGGTCCTTACACCTGAGACCCAGTGAAAAACGGACACCGCCAAACCGACCCGTGTGTACCGAAATCGCCCGAGTATATGAGAATCGAGGCGAGTGCAGAATGGCACAAATAGTAGATGGAAAGTCGACCGAGATAGACTGGGATAGCCTCTAATATAAAACTTAGTCTTTGGTAGATTCCAGTACACGGCATGACGAGTAATATGTAAAATACAGGTTAAAAAATGGCAGTGATGAGACTGAGGTCCAGATTACCTCGCTTGCGGCCTTTCTCGCCAACATCTTGGAAATGTTTATATAATTCAAAAAATGGACACTCGGCAATGGGGAGCCATCCCGTTGTTGGACAAATAATTATATGATGTCTTGACCATGTCGTATACACACTCAGCCGAAGGTGTCAACCTCATCCCTATAGGCAACATGGTTATGGTGTCTGGGGCAAGACCTCGGTTGCATATCCAGTAGTGTCTGTGTGCTGCATGTTCAGCCTTGCATGTGTACCTTATATCTCTGTCCAGGTGTGTGCAATGCATCTGGCTAGGAGTCTCTGTCACAGGTCTTTGTCGAGGCATATGTACCCGGTGTGGGCGATCATGTCCAGTGCACATACTCTTCACCTCAAATGCATGATATCTGAATCACACCGGAACAATGAAAGAAGGTAAACCAATTATCATTCAAGACATATAAAATATACAGTTATGTCTGTAGTGTCAATATCCAGCTCCTTTGCAATGCGATTACGAGTCTCCACATCCATAAGGTCGAAGAGGACTGGGGAGAAGAGTTGGTTGAGCGGGACATCCTTATATTCTTGAAGGCCAATGAGAAAGAGATGAAGGCAACATCTCTATTGTAATTCAGCAACTCGAGACATGAAAAAAGATAACCTTACTTACTAAGAACGCAAAGTGATGCCAATGTGACGAGTCGACTTCTAAGCTACTGCCATGTGTGAGACTTCACAGAAGGTCCATGATGCTTGAGCGCTGAATAAGGGACTTCGTTAGCTGAAAACCATGTAAGTTTCATTTGGTGGACACTAGAAACACTCACTGCCGCCTTTATTGTACCACGTATGTTGGAAAGTACCCTTGAGACTGTCTTTCCGAGCAAAGAACTTAATTCAGCATCATCAAAGATGATCTTCGGCGCCTTAAACATGTCAGGGTGGGTCCTCATGAATTCCTATGATATGAATTAGCCAGCAGTACACATATTCCCGATATACAGTTACCGTAATGTGAGTTTGCGTGTCAACAACATATGCAGTAAGGTTGGGGGATAGCAGACATGCAGTGAGTCGACCCTTGAGAGCCGCCTGGTTGTTAGGAGTAAACTGTCAGCAAAACTTTTACATGAACATAATTGATACACACCTGAAAGTCTTTTGAGCTGATAGTATCTCTGGCAGCAACAATCTCGTTCTCTTTTGAGACATTGGCTAATACAAGGAGGGTGGCCTTAATATCAACACACATTGAGTACAAGTTGCCGAGCTATATTTTGCTTAGTAAGTGCTAGGAGGAACAGGAAAAAAAAAGTACATCAATGAACTTGCGAATTTCTTCCTCTGGAATGCCAAGCTTCTTGACCAGTGTTGCCGCACTGTCAAGGAGGCACTTCTTCTGTTGAGGGGCAAGGGTGAGAAGATCGTCACCGTCCAGGTCTCTTGGTCGGCGAAGGCTGGTGCTGATGGGAGCAGTGACAGAGCCACTGTCACTGGGAGTCGATGTAGAACGTCGGGCCAGTGTGGTTGTTGAAGCATTCCTTGTATGATTGACACCACTAGGTCTAGCAGTGGCCGCTGCTGCTGAGGAGGGCACCCTCAGGCTTGTGCTGCCCGGAATGGAAGCGTGTGTTTGAGATGAACTCCTGTGACTTCCCCCAGCACTGGATTGTTGAACCTGTCCAGAGTTGTTGCGAGGTGCTGATGCATTTCCAGTTGTCCCACGAACTGCAAACCGACTGGACATCATGCTGGGAATTTGCACTGACCTGGACTGGCAGAAGAACGACAAACGAAAGAGGCACACCGCATTTGTGTTTGTTTGGTCACTGCCAATGTAAGTTGTGTCATTGTGCACGATCACAGCAGAACAAAAATCAAGAAAACTATGGACTCAAAAAGTTTCATACAGAGGTATGACGGGTATCAGTTGGCTGAGGCTGCTGGTAGGTGTAGCTTGAAGGATGAAAATGGGGGGGTTGGCTGAATATCTGTTGATTTACTTGAGTGGGTGGCACATGTGGAGTGACATGTGTGGTCATGTAAGTACCAGGCATCCGTTCATGAGACAAATGAGCCGGATGAAACAGCACCGGCACCATGGAGTGTGCATGACCCATGATGTGGGCCAGATGCATTGTAGGACCTGGTGGAGCTTGACCGTTAGCGTGATATGGTGGCGGGTGGGATGCGCTCATAGATTGCAGCGCATTAACAGAAGGCTGAGAAGGACCAGCATAGGCTGGTCCTTGAGGGTATTGGATAGGCAAAAATTGTTGATGTTGCCCTGTATGAGCATGTGCGGATGATGCTATTGATGGGTGTGACGCAAAAGGCTGAAGTGGGGGCATTGTGAGCTGAGAACCTGGAGTGAATGCCACACGAGGTGGATATGGTGGTGTAGCCATTGCTGACAACTGGTGAGAGGATGTCGACATCATGTGCTGTTGTGATTGTAGTGGGAATGGGATGACATGGGGTTGAGGGGAGATGTGTGGGGCACTGGTTGAACTCTGCCTCTGCACTGTCGTTGGTGTAGTGCTGGTCGAACTCTGTACGCTCGTCGATGCGGTACGTGTTGAGCCCTGTGCAGTGCCCGCTGCTTGCTTTGCTTTTCCCTTGCCTTTCGGCTTTGATTTCTTGGCCGTTGCGTCAAAAGCAGGAGTAGAGGTACTAGGGGCAGGGGAAGGGGTACCTGCCTGGGTGGGTGGCACCGAGTTTTTTGCAGCATGTTTGTCATACAACTGGCTGATGGCAAGTTTCCGAGCTTCGGAAACGTCTGTAACACGCACAGGGGTGTCATGAAGGATCTGGGGCAGGAACGACTGGATCGCCTCGTAGTTGTGAATTGATCATGTATTCAGAAAATATGATCGCGTGGGCTTGTGTTGAATCACAGTAACTGTATGCTTGGTCTCAAGTCGTTCTTGTCGCATTGGTTTGGACTCTATATCCACGCAGTGTGCATCGATGCAGTTGTGTTGAATGTTGACAGCACAGAGGATATCCTGGAAGTGGTCATTGAGATACAGTAATGAAATACCATTGTGAAAGGGACAAACCTGCCTGGATACAATAACCTCCTCGTTGGTCAACTCCAGACAGGGTGAATGAAGCGTGGGGTGCAACATTGGGGTGAGTGAGAACAGTTGTATTGCAACAAATCTAGCATTGCGTTCGTGGTCGGGGGAGAGCAAGATTTCACGTATGCGCCCTATGCAACTCTGATGAAGGGATGGTCAATGCTGACAAGCAAAAGTCCAGAAAATGACATACTACTCACCTTGTCAGCTCCATGGCAAAGAATTACATTGCCGTTGAGACGAACGGTATCCCCACTTTTGGCAGTGAACGAGGCGCCCTGGAAGAATGTTGTATGACCATGTGGTGCCGCTTGGAGTTTAGTCACACAGTGTGTTGTTCGCCATCCTACCAGCAGCAGTGTGCTTTTTTCCCCTTTCACGTTGGCCTGCATCACGGGCCTCCCAGAAGCTTGGAAGTTTCTAGGTTAGTACCACTGTCAGTAATAATGGACAGCAATGCATACCAATCCTCAGAGGGCTTTCACTCTTGATACCGAGCAAGCGTGCCTTGAACCCATTTCTTTATCTCCTCGTTGAACCAGTATCCACCAGTAGCGATATGTTTGATTATATCTTGGCGTGCAAAAGTCTTGCAACTGTCACGACTTGGTGCCTGGTGGTTGCTGTGGACGCAAGAAAGGCAAAAGACACTGTTGAATGACTCGTATCGCTCAGTGGAAAAGACAATGGCTGGCCCAAAACGACGGATGTAGAGTGGGAGATGGATGAGAAAATGAAACTTTGGTTTCATGATGAGAATACTGGGTGCACATTGAGTGGTGATATTGAGAAAGTCATCAATGGTTTTAGAGAGCTTTGCCTGAATGTGGCTGTCAGCTGAGAAGCTTTGAAGGAACAGGCTGTGTGAATTTTACCAGATAAGATTCAGTATCGCAGATCTTGGTGTGCCAAAGGAGCACAATAAGCTCGCCAATGGTCGTCCATGCATCAAGCACAGCTTTTGGAATGAGATCGTGAATAATATATGGCATCACCTTGACAAAAACTATAATAGGGCAGTGATTGCCTAGACTCAGCCGCTGCCAGAGAGGGGCAAAGAACGACTATATTCACCTATAATAGGGCAGTGATTGCCCAGACTACTAGGGATTAGCTAGGAGTAGTAAATAGGTATAAGGTAAACT
>KN825907.1:0-12265 GCA_000827395.1 Paxillus rubicundulus Ve08.2h10 | reverse complement strand
TCTCAAAAGTGGACCCACCGCATCACAAACGGACCCGCCGCATCACGAATGGACCCATCATCTCAAATTGGAACCACCGCCTCGAAAAATGAACCCGTCGCCCCAAGAGCGACCCCGCCGTCTCAAAAGTTGACCCACCGCATCACAAATGGACCCGGCGCACCCACCAAGTGTCGAAAACGGACCCACCGCATCACGAATGGACCCGGCGCCTCAAAAATGGACCCAACCCCTCAAAATGGACCCCCGTCACCTCAAACATAAACTCGCCGTCTCGAAAGCAGACCCGACGTGTCGAAAACGAATCCACCGCCTCAAAAACGGATCCACCGCCTTGAAAACGGATCCACCGCCTCGAAAACGGATCCACCGCCTCGAAAACAGACCCGCCCACCTCCACCCATGCGTTTTTAACCCTACCCGCTCGTTTTCACCCCACCCACTCGTCTTTAACCCCACCCGCTCGTTTTCGATCCCACCCACTCGTTTATGGCATTACTCGTCCATCTTTGTCCCCAAACGCTCATTTATGGCCCCACCTGCTCATTTATCCCCCCCCCTCGTTTGTGCCGCCCCCCCTCATTTCGTTTCGAGCCATCTAGTACGATATGTATTGTTTTTGTTGTATCTACATACGTGAATATAATAGATTTTAACATCCACACACTGAAGAGTAGTACTAATAATTAGAAGAAAAAAGAGCCTGACAAGTACTGTACTAGTACAACATCAAACTGTGGGCTGCTGTGGGCTGCTGTACAGTGTGCTCCACAGCAAGTTTCAAGTTGTGAGCAGCTGTCCACCTGGACCTTTCTGTTGAGCTGTTGAGCTGTCCAGCTCTGTCCAGCTCTGCACAGCTCATTTCAGTTTGCTGATGAAGCTTCACTTGTCTGCGTCACTCACTCCTACTCCCCGGGTCACAGCTTGCTTTCACCTGACAGATCGGCACAGTCTCGGACTGGACAAAACCTCCGGTTTTTTCGCCCATACCGTCAAACCTGTAACATTCCTTTCATGTATTTATGAACATATACATTCTTGTCATTCGTCGAAGCAGAACGAGATCGATACACATAGATGGTAGCCTAAGCAAGGCGAGGCACGAGCTGCACGTAGGATTTAGTCTATGTGTGAGAAACAAAGTGGCACACCCTTCTTGCTTGCGACCACTTCGCTGCCTACCGCCCGTCTCACTGCATTGCAGCTCTCTTCATCAATCTAGTCGTTCTTTTCGTACCCACCCGCCACACCCCTCACGCCCCGTACAAACCTCTCTGCATCCAAGACATTTGTCCATCGCTGTTTCGCTTGACTCTCG
The DNA here is from genome assembly GCA_000827395.1 of Paxillus rubicundulus Ve08.2h10. Lineage (NCBI taxonomy): Eukaryota > Fungi > Basidiomycota > Agaricomycetes > Boletales > Paxillaceae > Paxillus > Paxillus rubicundulus. The sequence goes on along the minus strand of KN825907.1, from coordinate 10,947 downwards.
TCAAGGCGCAAGCTTCGCTGTTCAGTTGCCCATCCCACCCCACAGCTCGCTTTCACCTGACAGATCAGGCACAGTCTCGGACTGGAAAAAACCTCCGGTTTTTTCACCCATACCGTCAAACCTGTAACATTCCTTTCATGTATTTACGAACATATACATTCTTGTCATTCGTCGAAGCAGAACAAGATCTCTACGCATAGAGTTGATATCCCGACACCACCACCAAACCTTTTCCCCATCATGTCTTTCACTACACTTGCTGCATCAAGTTTTCAATCATGTTCATTCAGAGGTTCTTCAGTTTCTCTTATCCTCATTATTCTACTCATGCTTTGTTTGTGTGTATACTTCCTTCCATGCATGCTGTCTCATCATGTATATGATTGTGCTGGTCCCATTGCAATTCAATGTAAATTTGCCATGAGATCAATCCAATGAGAAATACACTGAACCAAGATCCTATGAAATTCAGATGTGGTGAGTGCCAGATCAGTGCTTTTTTCCACGGAGTTTTCATTGCATAAGCCGCTGAAGTTCAGGCCTTCAGGACTCAGTCTCTGCTTTCACCGGAGTTCAGTCCCTGATCTGCTGGATTTCATTGACTCTAGTATGCAGTGCCCCTCACAATATTCATCACAGCGTCAAAGATGGCAATGACTCTGACAATGACAAGTTCAATTCACAGATAGCGATGATCCATGGTTTCGTTACATAACGACGCTTCGTTAATCCATGCTTCGTTAATACAATGTCTTGCGCTCTCCTTTGCAGCGGCGACCCCAATACGCAGGTATCCTAGCCTACAACAACTTGAAAGAGAAAACAACGGAGCGGACATAGCGCAGGGACATATCATATGCGTACATTCTTAAGAGAGTTTAGAAGAGCGCCGCTGCGATCTTTTCGATGACGGTGTTGGGAGGTCTGATGGGGCCTTCCGTCTCTTCCACCGTTGGGATACCCTAAGGAGCATTAACAGAAATGACATCGTCAGAATTGTCAAAATCGGCGTGGCGTGCGAAAGGCAATGAGAGGGTGGGCATGCTAAATGAGGTGAGACTTACTGTGACAAAGTCCATCTCCTCTGGCTTCCAAATCTTAGTCTTCTTGAGGATCTTCCAGAAGAAGTAAAGGCCAAAGAAAAAGGGAATGCTGATATCTAAGAGACGGAACGGAAAACAGGGGAGTCAGGTCAGCGGATCAACGGCTATGGATAAGAAAAGGCGGGGAAAGTTTCCACTCTTGTATGAGACGATACCTACAACATGTAAGGAAGTCGGAAACATTGAAGTCCCAGAATACCCAGAATCCGTTGATGAGGATGAAAATAATGGACCACGAGAGGCCCCAGATGGATAGATAGGGCTATGTATTAGAAGACGGGCGAGCTCGTGTGAGTAAATCAAGGAGGGCGCGCAGCGCTTAGTACTTGCCTGGAGAGAGCTCCAGTAGTGGAGTTGTTTCCGGTCGATACGCTGGTACTTCATACCGCGGTCTACACGCCCGTTTAAACACATGATCCAACGGAAGGAAGGAAGGAAGGAAGGAAGGATTCGACTCACAGAAATAGAGGTATGTCAAGTTCATGGAAGCCCAACCAAAGAAACCGCCAACAGTTGACAAGTTGACGAGCCAGCTGTAAAGGTGTCAGAAAAGTGAGCAACATGAGTACGAGATGCACATGCGGCTCACTTGAACACCGTCGCAGAACCAGAGGAAATGTTCATCAAGGACAAGAACGCGAAAGCCGCCTGATCCAACCCTATTTCAGCAACGGACACGTTACATTGTAACGAACCACTCACACTGAGAAGAATTGCAGGAAGCGGGAGCCCCGTCTTCGTGCAGTGTGCGAGGAATACAGGTGCCTGGCCGCGAAGGGCAAGGCCGTAAAGGATGCGTGACGAACAGAAGAGGAAAGAGTTGGCAGCAGAGAAGGCGCTAGTCATCACACCAGCATTGATGATACCGGGCAAAACTGGAGAACCAAATCGAAATGGATTGCAATATCAGCGTCTGCATTAAGAAAATAGACACACCTTTGATACCAGCCCTTGTCATTGCAATCACATAGGGTGATTGTGCAGCGGTACCAGTAGCTGGGAAAGAGTGTCTGAGGTCAAGACTGATAGTGCACACCGTAAAATAGAAGACTTACTGTGCAATAATGAGGGATCATTGTAGGGGACAAGAAGACCAGTGATGAAGATCCCAAGAATCTGTGCACGCATCAGTACGATACAGTGTACACATAATGGATACTCACATAGAAAATACAGATGCGGTCAAAGACACGGCGAACAGCCTTTGCGATATTATGACGAGGGTTCTGGGTTTCTGAGGCAGCGCTAGGACACAAATGAGTAGAACAGGGGGGCGTGTGACAATACTAACAGAGAGAACGTACATGGCAACAATTTCCATTCCTTGGAACGAGAAAGCAGCTTGCACCAAAACACTCAGAATACCGAGGAACTTGTCAAGCGAAGGGTGGTTAGGCTCTAGGCCGGCACCCGTCAACACTCCTGGATTCTTCCAGTACTGTACATCACGTTAGAATATATTGTACAGTGGATGTGAAGCACCGACTTACCTGGAAGCCCAGGCGCTGGTGATTGGGTCCGCCACCAAGGTCAATGATCAGGCCCATGATAATGAGGCCGGTGATCATTGAGACTGTGATACCAGCTAGCGCGATGTATAACTATGGGTGTTGATAAGACTCACGTTTAATAAGGGAAAAAATGAATTCCGCTGTTGCGTTGTAAAAGGGTTAGACTTTATTTCCTTCGACATGACTCGCTTGCCATCAGCACTTACCTTCAGCAAACCACCTGATTTGCAGATGATTAATTGAATTAAACTGAGGAGACAGATTAGTAGTAAACATCATACTGGACTCCAAACACATTGACAGCACAGACAGCTACAACGATGACAGTGGTATATATTCCAACATGTCTGACCTACGGAACACCTCAGTCCTGGAGTTTGGTTGATGTTAATAGGTGCAACTCACGTTGGAGTCCCAGTAAGTGATAAGAAGTTGAGCGCCAGATATCTCCACAGGTACGCCTATTCTATGTGAACAGGTTTATGTGGATGCAGTCATCATACGCGATGTAGATCACTCACACGCCGGTCTACATGGCAGCCAGTGAAATGCACGAGACCGTCTAATAACGGGGCGAAGAACTCACATAAAAATAATTCTACGACAGAAAGGTTGAGTGGAATGGAGTTTTCTCAAGTAATTGGCAACATACCCATCCGACCTGATTGAAAGGATCAGTCGATTAGATATATACACGTTACAAGGAAGTCTTTGATGGCTCACAGCAAATCCAAGAGCAGGATCGACCCATCGTGCGGCTGCACCGCAGGGTTGAACAACATTGCAATCTTCAGAACAGAATTCAACATACCAAAATGAGGGAACGTTCCAGAAATTGGGGCGTGAGAGGTCATCTCTCCGATACTGCATAGCGAACTGTTGTAAAACATTAGCAAAAGTGCCTCACATCTGCAAGCGGGGTGCTTACGCATAGGCGACAGTTCCGACAAGAGCATACGCGATGAGGGCTCCCACTGGCCCAGCTCCACTCAGTGCTTTCCCAGATCCAAGGAAGAGACCAGTTCCAAGGGTACCGGCAATCTGAAGGAATTGATAAGGTCGCGTTGATGTGGGCGAGAGGGGAAAAGACTTGCAGCAATCCTAGCGGAGATAGTGGTGAAACGATAAGGAACCTCTGGTTTGGAGGATGATGAGACACGCACATCTGGACATGGCGTTGCTTAAGCCGGCGTTGGACAACATCGATAGAGGCGACGTCGAGACGATGCTCGGCGCCTGCGACGACTGGAAATGAATCAACTTCCACACAGTATTTCTCGACAGTCCCTGCGTGTGGTCCCTTCTCCTCGTAATTCGTGGTGTTCATGACTCAGACTTGTCGGAGGATGTTAGGATGAAAGAAAATAAAAGGTAAGGAACAAAGCCGACGAGGAGGGAAAAGATATCTCGACTCTTGATAGAGGAGGATACATAAGTGCACAGCACTAGCTCATAATGATCTTGCGGATGAACTGGGATATGAGTCGGTGCCTGGTAGACCAGCAACTTGAACGAAGAAAACGAGGCTTGAATAGGGTTGACATATGCGGAAATGAGCACAAAATTGATGTCTCCTTACTCACATAGTCCTGGGGGCTCAGGGCTCCTTACTTAGTACTCACAGGCGGCGATTTGTGGTGAACGTAACAACAGTTACCTCACAGATCCAGAGACGCTCGTTGAGCCGTAACTTGAGCTTGAGATTCGCCTCTGTCTGCCGTGTCTCCTCGCGCGTCTGGCTTCGCAAAGATTGCATTCCGTCTTGTGACTCTTGTCGAGGGATTAGCGTGTCTCAAAGTCGACACTGAACACCAACTGAACACAAACCAACTGATGAAAGGCTGGAGGAAATTAAAGCTCCGCTTGAGCTGCACAGCATTCCCATTTTGGCTTGAGCACGTGGTTTCCTTTCTGGGTCATCACACAGCCGCACCAAGAGGGTGGCAAGTTACATACAAAGGACCCCTGGGTGATGGAAATGAAACAATGTTGTACAGATGCCTCGAGAGTCTCTCTGCCAACAGCTGCTTTCAGACTTCCAGACAGTCCAATTCCACATTGGCCTCCTCTGATACTCCAAGATACTCGAGCAAGTATTGCTTGAGTCACTAGTACTCAGTATTGACTCTGACTCTGACTCTGACTCCAGTGATGATTCCACATCATCTTCTAGCTTCTCACCTAGCACTTCCTCATCCAATCAGTCTCTCAGGGGACTTCTATTTTCTTCCAGAGAAGTTGTGGCTTTTGAGAATGCCATTGAGGCACTCTTAGATGAAGTTGAGAAATCCCGTGTTCTCACATCCCGCATCAAAGCAGTGCACACTCCACAGCTCCATCTCCTGGATGAGTGGAAGCTTGACAACCCCTGTAATTCTGCTGCAAGCTTCACACAAGCCCTGAGGTATTTTCCGCCCTTGTAGAAAATATCAGTGATCATGACATCTTCATGAATAATTCAAACAACCCTCAAATGCCAGTATGGATACAGCTTGCAATATTTCTCAACAGCACAGGGCACTATGGAAATGCTGCAACATCCCAAGATATGGCAGAGTGGGCAGATGCATCAGTCAGCACAGTCCATAACTGTTACAAGTGTGTGATGGTTGCAATCCTGCATCATCACAATGCTGTGATACACTTCAATCCCACGAGAGAGGACAATCAGCAGGAGCAGGAAAATTCAAATTCCAAGGTTTGGGTTGAATCCAAAACCTGTGTAGAATGGCAGAATGTTATGTGTTGATGGCACACCATTCAACCTCTTTCAAAAGCCGGGGTGGCACGGAGAGGGCTTTTTCGATAGAAAGTCATGCTACTTGCTCTCTAACCAGGTGAGGAGTTCATCTTTTTTAAATTACCAGGAACTGAGAAAATCCTACCAGATCGTCATTTTCCCCCACAACTCAAGGATCATAGACTATGCCATTGGCATTCCAGGGAGCCTTCATGATTCAAGCACCTTTCAACAGACTCGCATCACATGACATCCCGGTCAATTTTTCAGTGAGATGGAGTGGCTTTGGGCAGATTCAGCATATCCATCACACAAATGGTGTGTTGTACCATTCAAAAAGCCAGTTGGGGGTATGCTCAGTGTAGATCAAAATAAATTAACTGAAATTTATAAATGGTGCATATGTTCAGGAAGTCATCATAAAATACTCACAAATACTTCTGCAGGTGCAAGTGTGAACGGAGCACTGCTATGGATCCATAAAGGGCCGTTTTCAGTCTCTTTGAGAGCTACACTTTCAAATCCAGATGGTGAACAACCTACTCTATGCAAACACTTGGGTTTGATGTTGTCTAATACTTCACAACATGACTATCAACATTGAAAGTGAGCTGGGAGTCCACAGCTCAAATGACTATTTTTTTCAACAGTCTTGCCAACTCAATGAAACAGGGGATTTGGATGTAGAGGAAGGTGAAGGTCAGAACATGCATGATGAATTGGCAGGATCAGTAGGACAGAACTTTCGCAAGAGACTAATGGAAATGCTACTATGACACATGAACTAGCAACAGCATAAGACAAACTTTGTGAATGAAACTAATTACTCATATGTCCATGGGACTGTGTCCCCCCCCAATGTAAGCTGTTGTTCCCTGGAGCATTCCAATTCAAGTTCAAGTTTGAGCTGCTCAGTTCGCTCAAATGCCAGTATGCACTTCAACTCCTGCTTGCAATCAGCCTCAGCTGCTTCCTGCTCACAAATCCACTTTTCATGCTCTCGTTTCTGCTGCTTGCTCTCAAGTCTTGCAAGGTGGGTCTCTTGGAGTTGCTTGACCAGTGCATCAGATGTATCAGCAAACTGGTTGGTGATCTTGTCCATGGGAGTCTTGCAGACCCGTTTTTGTGAGTGGGAACTGTTGCCAGCTTGTGACTGTGAAGTGACACCAGTGAAGTTTGAGGACGAGTCACCAGACTCCTCTGATGCAGGAGTGTGGCAAGAGGAGCTTCTTGAATGGTAGCCTCACATCTTGGCGCTTTTGGGATCTGATTCCTAAGCAGACATGGTGGGGCAGAGATTATGGGGCATAGTCATTTTGGGGCGCTTGTGCTGGGTGGGATCTTTGTCATCAGAGTTGAGGGATAAAATATTGTGGGAGTGAGGATAAGTTGTTGTGGAAGCCTGTCATTTAGGAATGATACAAGGGGCACCACCACGAAATGAAAATGGTGCTGGAGTGTTGTTTTTGCGAGGTGGGATGATCTGAGGTGTAGGTTGTCCTGGGGGCCCATCAATGGCAGAATCACCAGGTGGACAGTCTTCATAAATGTTCAAGTCATCTCCATCAATTGCCATCACATCGGGGTCATCGGGGTCATCAGTTGGGTTCACCGGCAGGCCAGATGGCCCCACATGGTTATCAGTGTTGGCTCCTTCTTGATGGATTATGCCACTAGTAGGTATTGCCAGATTTTCGGACCCACCCATGATGTGATCCCCATCCACCCCCACATTGCCTTCCTCATCTTCCAATTCATCTTTGTTCTCCCCATCTACACTCGCTGTTTTCTCCAAGCCCTTGCTCCCTTCACCTCCATCTCACCATTTGAACATCAATAAAGCCTCTGCTGCAAGGTTCTGGCCAGAGTCAGCAACACAGTAAGCAGTGTTGTAAGCTTGGTTCTTCCTTGCTGGTGTTGAAAAATGGGACAGAGTTTCAAAATGCCTTGTAGTGCATACAACATCACAATTGAAACCTATTGCAGCTGGATTTAGGACATTGTATAATAGATTGATGGCTCAGTATTTTTTTAAAACAAAAAGATTCTGTGGTTGCATGCTTGGCCTAAAATCTATCACCCAAAACCATTGTTTTCCATGCAAAGTGGTCAGGGGATGATACAGATCACAACATAAAAAGATGGTTGACATCTGCGGAGGGATTGCAGGAATGTGATGCACAGGATATGGCTAGGGAAGCAAAGGCAAAGAAGGAAACTGAGGCAGCAGCATGGAACATATCAAAGCAAGCAAATAGGATCACTTGGCAGGCTGCACAAGGATCCAATGTCCATTTCAGTGGCACACTTTCCACCAAGAGCAAGGAAGATCTCATTGACATTGCAAATCAGCTCAAGATTGAGACTGTGGGAACTAAGCTTGAATTACTAAAGGCTATCAGAACCCATTTTGATGCTCACATAGAACTCAAGTGCAGCACATGATTTGAGGGCCTTTTTAATGGTTGTTCACGTGGCCAGAAGCAGATGCTTGAGCATGCCAGCAACAACTTCAAAAATAATCTGCCCCCCAGAAATCATCAACACATTGCTGTGGCACCAAACATTTTACCACCATCCCTACCCCTGAATGCTATTGCAGGACCCTCTACACTGGCACCATTTTCATCTCACAATCAGATTCATGCATCCAGCTCTGCAGTACCACATCAATACTATCCACCCATGCATTTTAATTTCAAGTCATGCAACTACTCTTCCACTACTACAATACCCCATCCTTACTATTCTACAGGCACCTATTCATACCATAGTTATCAAGAAATATTCAATACCTTCTCACAAAGTGGGATATCCCTCACAACATGTTCTCTTGATCTCGGATCACATCTCCACTTCAGCAGTGCAGTGCTCAGCGCCAAACGGCCATCTCAGGGTTCCAATTTGCCTCTGTGCAATACTCCATATGCTGGCATGTTCCCTTTTCCAGGTCCTACCATGGGCCCATCCTCGTCTCCATTTCCCTATTCTCAGGCTGCCCACCCGCCCATTCTGGAGATCTCCAACTTCTGCCAATACCATAGTGATTTAACACATTTCCCGCACAATACCTCAAACCCCCACTTCCCTGCCAAAGGTACATATCCATATAATTCTACTAATTCACCTTCGTTTGATATTGCGCATTGATCAAATAGCTAACATTCCCGTTGATTATTATATGCTAATACAAACATGTAATGACAGTTGAACGATGAATATCTACTTGAACGACGATATGCACGACTTTTACCTGACTTCACGCTGTAATGGCCTCGTTGGTTGTGCCGAGCGGAGTGTCAATACGGCTGACAGTGACCGAGCGTTATTCGCTGTGACATTTCGTGACTGTCCAACTATGAGGGTGACCAACTCTCTGGTAAGAGATAGTAGTCTAAGCGCCAAACAACGACTTGAGTGCCTCCCATTGCGTAGCCATCACCCTCGCAATTTCGCTGCGTGGGTCCCTAGTGCTTGTACTGTACTCGGTAGTGTATCCACGGTGCCAACTGCAATCACGCTGCACCAACTGTATAGTAACTATCAACAGGAGTGACTGATGTCCCCCTTAACTCCAACTCTGCTTTGCATCGGCCGCTCATTTGATCTATTATGGTATTGACAGTGCTAGTGACATCCGGTGCGTCGTGCTACCCTCCGCTACTCATTAGGTCTCGGGTCCCGCCAGCGCTCACGATCATAAGGCCCAGATGAATCGGTGAAACAGGTCCCAAGAGATCCCTGAGATATCCATCAACATCAACGTGCTGTACAGATACGACCTTACCTTCGAACCAATTTGAGTGTGACCAAATCTACCTTAGCTTCGAAGATTCGAGGCTCGATGTGACTTGTGACGGCTTCGAGATTGTCTTCGACAATATTAATCTTGGAATTTTACTAATAATGGGTGACTTCCCGCAGCCTCGAGAATAAAAGATTATCATCTTTTAGAATAAATTTCGACCCATTAGGCAGGTGTGCCGCAATGCCGGCGTTGTATGAAGGGCATTTCCAATTCACCGCCCTTGGATAAACCTTAATTTGTAGAGGGGGGGGGGGCCTCGAATAGATTTTTCAGACTAGAATAAAAGTCGAAATAGCCTTTTTCGGCCACTCACACCTGCGATCTTGTTTACATCAGCGACAACATGATTGCAGCGCTGATACTGCTACAGACCAACATTTTCAACACTAACACCTCATCCTTCATACCTTGAACTCGTCACTGTAGTATATAAACCCCTTCTGTGTTTTGTATTCTTCAGTTTGAATATTGACTTTGATCACCCCTCTGCTCTGTCCATCTTAAGGCCCCCTCTTGACACCTGAAGCTAGTCTTCTCATTGTTACTCTGACCCTCTGACCTCTGACCTCTGTTGATTACTCTGTTCCACTGTCACTCTGCCACCCTGCCCCTCTGTAAATACTGGACCGAACTTGGTCAAGGGTGCAACACATAAGTTGAAGCCGATGTTTGCTCTGCTCCTCCTCCAACTCCAGACAGCTAAGAGTGACAAAATACAATGAACTCCAGAACTGGAACACCAACTCCACACCTCTGGAACATTGGTGTTTATACCTCTGCTCTGCCACCAGGCAGGACCACTTGGAGTTTCAGCAGTTGCTTGGAATCCATCCAGAACTTGTACAGACTTTCATCACATCTCATGATTACTTTCTTGTCATCACTCCCGAGCCTCCAGGGATGCTCTGTCACTTTCTTACACCACTTAATTCTATCTCCCCCTTGTTCCTGTTCCTATTTCCTTGATTATCATTAGTGAGTGCTTCTCTGCCCACTCCACTACATACTTATACTTGGTTTTCACTTTGGACCCCTCAGTCATTCTTTGCCCTTCTTTGGCAGTGACTGAGTCTGGGCAATTACTGCCCTATTATAGTTTTTGTCAGATTATGAGCCCCTCTAGTGCATACTAGTGGAAAGAAACCTCTACAGAATGACTCAACCCTCGCACAATCCCTCAGCACACATCCAGACAAACTCTGGACACTTGGGACTTCTACCATATTGTCCAATACAGCCTCCACTGACACTCCCACATGTCCAACCCTGATTGGTCCCTCAAACTTCCAAATCTGGAAACTCCGGATCATGGTAAACCTTTGGAGGGAGAAATTCTTAGGCATAGCCCTGGGAACTGACACCTGTCTGATCCTATCCCTCAGTATCCCAGGTACCACCACTGCTGTCCCTGTTCCTGCCATGTCCCCCAGTGTTCCTGGTCCCTCAACTGTCTCCCCTATCTTATCCAGAACTATGGTGATCTCTGGCATAGCCACAGTGGAAGATGAAATGGATGACAAAATACAGTGAACTCCGGAACCGGAACACCAACTCCGCTTTCCTGCGACCCGGAGTTCGTACCTCCACTTTCCGCGACCTCGGAGTTGCAGCAACCGCTCGGAATCCATGCGGACTTCCATCACATCTCATCATTCTCTACACATCATCACTCCTGAGCCTCCAGGGGCATTCCATCATTTTCCTACATCGCTTAATCCCATTTCCCTTCTGTTCCTGTTCCTGTCCCCTTTATTATCATTAGCGAGCGCTTCTCCGCCCACTCCG
>KN825906.1:0-12318 GCA_000827395.1 Paxillus rubicundulus Ve08.2h10 | reverse complement strand
TATCCAATACCTACAGGACAGCTATCCCTTGGCCCACCCAATGCCTACAGAATGCCCATATTGGCCAATCCATTCCACACAGACATAGCTCAATCAGCCCATCCATTACTCAAAATGCCCTTACTAAAATATTTACTTGGCCGACCCATATTATACGGGATTTTCTCACACCTCGGCCCATCTGTACCCTACGGCTACAGGCCATAGGTCGGCCGACAATCAGCTGGCCCGTCTGGTACAGGTTTTTGTCAACCTTGGCTGGCTGTATCCTACGGTACCCAAGCACTACATTATGTGGGCAGAGTTCGTCATCCAGGCAGCAGATGGAAAGGATGCCAGCGATGGCATAGTCAGAGGCATCAGTCTCAATGATGATAGGGGCATCAGGCACCCAATGAGTCAGAACAGGAGTGGAGGTGAAGGCATCTTTCAAACGCCAGAAAGTGGAGCAGCATTTGTTGGAGAAGTTCCATGGAGCATTTTTCCAGGTGAGGCGAGTGAGCGGAACAATGATGTCAGAATAATTGAAAATGAAGCAGCGGTAGAAGTTGGCAAAACCGAGGAAGGATTGGATGTCTCTGACTTTCCAAGGTTCAATCAGTGATTGCTTTGACTTTGTCGGTGGACATCGTCAGGCCGCTAGGGGAGAGGAGGTATCTGAGGTATTTGACGGAGGTGTGGAATTCGCATTTCTCAGGTTTTGCGTATAGTCCATGCTTCCAGAGTCGGCGGAGGACCTCACGGACATGCTCTTTGTGAGAGGCCATGTCCTCGGAGTAGATGAGGATGTCATCCAGATAGACTACAACGCAAAGATTAAGCATATTAGCAAAGATTGTATTTATGAAACACTGGAAAGCCGCCAGAGCATTGGTCAAACCGAACGGCATTACTAGCCACTCATAGGAGCCATAGTGTGTGCAGAAGGCAGTCTTCCATTCATCTCTAGGCGCGATGTGGACAAGATGGTAGGTGTGCCGGAGGTTGATTTTGGTATATATTTTACCATGGCTCGGAGAGCCGAGGAGGTTGGAGATGAGTGGGAGTGGATAGCAGTCTTTCTTCATGATTTTGTTGAGTCCTCGGAAGTCGACGCAAAGGTGGAGTGAACCATCCTTCTTGCAGACAAAGAGAACCGGAGCAGCGTGAGCGGAGGAGGAAGGGCGGATGAAGCCGTTAGCGAGGTGTTCATCGAGGAAGGCACGGAGGGAGCCCAACTCAGTAGCAGAGAGGGAATACATAGTTCCAAGCGGAGGAAATGCTCCTTCTTCCAGGTTGATCTTTAGGTCATGTTCGCGGTGAGGGGCAAGCTGGGAGGCTTTGCTTTTACTGAAGACATCAGAAAAATCATGGTAGTCTGGCAGAACAGCAGAGAGATCTACTGGGTCAGCTTCAGCAGAGGTCGCATGGAGCTTACTTTCTTCGGAGTGGAGATGCAGGCTGAACTGCACACAGCCTTCCAAGTGGCATGCGAGCGCACAAGCAGCAGCGTTGATAAGGGCAATGTGAGGAGCCTTGCAGTCGGAGAAGCACAGCATATCGGTGGGGGCGGAGTCAACTGACAGGGGGGATTCCAAGGGTTGTGGAGGTGATGTCTGGGGTGTTGGCACTTGCTGCTGGATTGAACGGAACGTGATACTGCCCAATACCCAGTCAATCAACAGATTGTAGCAGGTGAGCCAGTTGTGCCCTAGAACAAGTGAGCAGGTGGAGTCCAATGGAGTTACATAAAATGTAGCAGAGGTGATATCACTGGTGGAGAAACAAATGGAGAGGTCTACAGCTTCGGTAATGCAAGATTTTGAAGTACCATCAAATAATCAGAGGAGAATAGGTGGAACAGAATAAGTTTTGACTTTGTTTTTTGTAATGAAAGTAGTATCTATGAAACAGTCACTGGAACCAGAATCTAAGAGAGCGGGAAAATCAGGAATGTCATAAGAAAGTATAGTAACAGACGGGGTCAAAGAATTAGGATTGGAAAGAGCAGATGCATTGAGTTTTGTCTCCTTTTTTGCATGGTCGGAGTCAACGCAACCCCCATCCTGTGCGGAGTCTTGGGAGTTGTGGACTATTTTTTTGCCTCCAAGGTGGAGGCGGATGGGTTAGCATCCAGTGAAGTGGAGGTGCTGGCAATGTGGGCTTTGGCTGCCTTGGAGGTGGACTTGCGAAAATCCTTTGCCATATGGTCGGGGTTGCTGCAGAACATGCAGAGCTTCAGATCAAAGTGGCGCTTTCACTCCTCGGAGGTCAGCTTACTGTCTTTGCCGAGCTTCAGTGAGAGGTTGGGCTGGGAAGAGCGAGGTGGCAGAGCTTTTGCCCTAGAGTCGGAGGTAGAACTGGTGGGGTTGGGCACAGACCTTGGGGAGGACAAAGTATGGTTGTTGGACGGAGGTGGGTTGGCAGGTTTCACTTGGCGAGTGATTTCAGACTTGTGCTCCCAGTAGCGCATGTCGATGCCCTGTGAGAGGATGCGGAGTTTGGTGAGCATAGCAGGTTTGCCCACACGAGCAATTTCATCCTTGATTCAGTCTGGAAGTCCACTGTAGAAGTGGTGGTGGAGTGCGCTGTCTCTATATCTGCAGACTTGCAATGCGATGTGGTTGAACTCTACAACATACTTATTGATGCACTGACCGTCCTTCATGGAGAGGTTGTCCAATTGGTGTTCGGCATCTGCGACAGGGTCATGAGGGCTGAAATTGGTCTGGAGTTCAAGTAGGAATTCGCGGTAGTCATCCATCCATCCATAGCGGACAGAGGTCTGTATCTTCTGTGTGGAGGAGGTCAGGCTTGAACCATTTGAGAGCCATGCCCTTGAGGTATGATTGGGTGAAGGTGACTTTGGCGTGGTCAGTCCAGAATGTGTGGGGACGGTCTTGGAAGTTAAGCTCACATTGAACTATGAAGGTGCGGAGTTTGCGAGTGTCAGTGCCGTCAAAGGTATCCGGTTCCTGGACTTTGGTGCACTGAGATGGTTCGGAGGTGAGGTTGCGATGGGTGATGTCAGCGAGGCCGCAGATGGTGCTGGAAAGCACCATCATTGGATTGGGTGGGAGAGGCGCATGTTCATCATCATCAAAGGGATTTCTATCTCCATCGCTTCCGGGATCATTGTCTCCAGGTTCATCATTGCTGGGTGGGTCACAATCTGGTGGAGTGGACACGCTGTCATGGGGAGGCAGAGTTGGCGTGTTAGGAGGGTTGAGAGAGCCGGAGGCCAATGTGTCAATGCAATGAGAGGAGAAACTGCGGAATTGGCTAACCGTATCAGGTCCTCTACAACTGCTCATGAAGGAACTAAGTTGCGGTAGTGTTGGAGTGATGGAAGGGTTTTGTTGAAGTTTCTGAGAGCGAGTTTGGACTCTAGCCATGAAAGATAGGAGTTAGTGAACTCAAACAAGTGGGAGTTCAAATATACTGTTAAGATACTGAACCCTCTGGGCTGTCCGGAGTTGTCAGAGGCAGAGCGGACATTGGCTTCAACTTATATGTTGTGCCCTTGTTCAAGTTCAGTCCAGTATTTACAGAGTGGGTGGAGTAGTGGTGGAGTGGAGTAGCGAAGGGGTTCAGATGTCGGAGGGTCAGAGTGACAACAAGAAGACTGGCTTCAAGTGTCGAGCGAGAGACTTATGTCGGACAGAGAGGAGGAGTGATCAAAGTTGATATTTGAACTAAGGAATACAAAATACAAGAGGGGTTTATATACTACAGGGACAAGTAAACACAGAGGGCACCAGAGTGCTGGAGTGAAGCAGAATGTGAGTCAGAGGTGTCAAAGAGATAGGAATAAGTTGGAAAATATCAGAACGAGTCAGAAGTCAGATTATTTGGAAGGTAGGATTATTAGATATGTCAAATGTCTGTCAGAAGTGAAGGATGAGGGACAAGGTACGGGACCAAGAATGAGGAACAAGGTACGGGGATCAGGGGTAAGAGAGATAAGCGGAAAGGCGGAAAGTGATAAGGCAGAAAAGCAGAAAAGCAGAAAAGCGGACTTGGGTATAGGTGGAAAGCAGATTTGGTGCAGAGTGGGCTTTGGAGGAGCAGAGTTGACTGGTGCGACATGGGATATGACATGTGTACAGTGTGAAAAGGGGCAATTAAAGAGAGTGGCTGACAGCAGTTTCAAACTCATGACAGTTCTTGTCAGGGGGCTTCTCTGCTGCCCCTACCACTTGTCTACCCAACCATGTTTAGGATGCTAACTACCAATCTAATGTCCTACTTCAGGAGTTGTGCTCAGTCAGCAGGCATGACTGTGGTAAGTGATACCCAAAGCTGGATTGGTTGCAAATCAGGTATGATCATTGGGAGGTAGGAGCCTCTACTGGTGAGCCCAATGTCATCTAGTAGGAAGGGACCTTTCAGCACACCTGCCAGCATTTGTGCATTGCCTTCATCAGGGAAAAAGTAAGGAGATTATAATCAATTATATTCTCTGCAGGCTTAAAGATATTGGATTATAATGCCAGATATACCATTATGTATCATCAGCATCATGACTATATAATGGATTACCTTTTCTTCACCATTTCCCTGATGTCACTTGCACTCCCCACCATAGTCCATACTACCGTGGGACCCTCTTATGTCATCCAATATGGATTCAATCAAGACACAGATGGTTGGGTGTGATTAGAGTGCACAAGTTACTAGGATGTCACTCTTACACACCCACCAACTGGTTTGGAGTCTGGTCTTAAACTAGACTTTTTCCACCAGACTCTGCTCCCGTACTGGTAAGGTATTATATAATACAGGATCTAACATAACCAATTTTCACTTGGTATCATCCATCACATAGAAATAGATCATTTTTGTATTCATTAATAGCGTTGGATCTACATCTGCTAAATATCCACATAGGATATATCACTTCTCAGCAGTGTTGGCATTGACTTGGTCAGACCTCAGGTCAGACCTGGTCAAGACCCTGGTCAACCTTGTTAACCCTTGACCTAGTCAAGGTCAATGCAACAGCTTCCATGATTTCCAAAGGGACTTATATTAGACAGATGTGAAATAATCTAAAAGTTTAACTACAATAGCATATAATCTAGAGTTGAAGTACGAGAGTCATTAAGCATTATAATATCAATTACACTTGGTGTGAAATAATGTCGAGGGGGAATCACTGTATACTAAGTTGAAGGAAGGGGATTGAGCACTTGGGCACATAGAGAGTCGTGCAGCTGCATTTCATTGACTAGTGCTGTCTCACCTACATGCCAGAACACCATGAGTGCCTTGAGGGATGGAGTAGCCGTGTCATTGGGTGTTGGGAAGTGGAACAGATTTTTTATGAGGTATGACTGGTCGTCAAGTGGTGGCGTGATGGACAGCGGAGGCTGGCTCGGAGCCATTGAGATGGCAGGAGCTGGAACATAATGTACACTTGTTGATGTGTGTGTGGCCGTTGTTGAAGGGCCAGCAGATGGTGACAATGCAGCAAATGATTCACCTTCAGCTAACTCGTCATCGGCCCCGCTTGACTCAGAAATGAGCATTTGTACAATTTTGGGAAATGCACAAGCCACGAGCACCTCTGAAATCTCCTCCATCAGCTCAGGCTTGTGGGCAGATGGTGCAGGTGCTGTGGGTGAGTTGTGTTCCATCCTTGGCAGCATTGTACTGTTGGATCCACCAGCGAGGGTTACTGAGCTTGACTCGTCCACCACTTCATCACCCACCAAGTCAAGAGTCCTGAATTTGTGTTTGCATGACACCCAGGCAGGTGATGGGTATTTCTGCATCATGTCTGTCTTGATAAGGACTTGCTTGTGAACTTTTTCCGGGCTGAGGTGATTCCGTAGCTTCGTGTGGACAATCCAAAACTGACTGAACAGGCATTCAGTTGGTGCCATATTGGGAACAATGCTCATTATGCGTGTCACTAGCTTGACAAGGCCTGCCACACTATTATTGACCTCATTGGCATGACGCTCAGATTTTTAGGTGATAGGTTCCCTTTTGTGCCATAGATTGACCAGATTAAGTGGAATTTTCTAACGAACATGATTGAATATTATTTGTTAAATTGTGATTATAACTGACCTCTCAATCAGCGGCAGCCTTGAAGTCTTGCAGCTGCATATTGGTATCCAACCACATCCCCAAGCCACAGATATATTCTGTGAACACTGTGCAGAGCTCCATATTAGGTTCTACCCCATAGAACCTTAGAAAAGCTTTCCGAGCTAAGTCCCACAGCTTGTCAGGAAAGCAATATGGGCTGCTTTGGGAGAAAGCTGATGTGCGAATGTATGGATTGAGGACAAGTGCGAGGATAAAAATTGGGCGGTCAAATTTGGCCCAGTGCTTCTCAATGCTTGCCAAGGCAGTTGTCCGGACAGTAGGGTCAAGAGTAGGGTCAAGAAATTGTTAGTACAGGTTGATTAAGATGATGAGCACAACATCTAGGCAAGCAAAATCTGATTGCGTGGCATTGGCAGCAATTGAAAGTGGTTCAAGGTGACATTTGATTCTGAAAAAAATTAATCTAATTTAATTTAGAGGTGTCTTGATATCAGACTCACAAGTGCAGATCAGGCCAGAAATCTGGCCACTGCAAGATATCCAAAACCTCCTTTGCTTTCCGCTTTGCATCTGCCTTTGTTCCAGCACAAATGATCAGAACCTCGAGACCTTCTCCAGCATCCAGCAGCATTTGCTTAAATGCAAGCTCAAGTCTAACCAGCTGTGTGACAGACAGATAATGTGATGTCCATCATGTAAGGACGGGAAGTATCAAGGTGAGGTTTAGTCCGAGCTTCGCTGTCTGAGCATCTCATAGCAACCCAAGAGCTCGACTGTGGTTATTGAACCATTTCACAACTTCCAAGGCATCATCAATGATTTCTACAAAATGATGCTTGATTTTGAAGATGTCGCCAACAATCAGGTCAATCTTCAATTATTTTAAGTCAGAAATTTATTGAACTCGCGAAATGTGATTGATTAACCTGATGTGCCCAACAGTCAACGATCACCAGTTGTGGCATCTTCCATACAAGAAACCGCCTCATCTTGGCCGATTCTCCACTGGCATCTGTACACCATGTGACAATGATGATCTTGAGCACATCAACTGCATACTTGATTTCTTCTTTGACAATTTTCAACAGCTCAACAGCCATCTTCAGCTTTGCAGACACATCAACAGTATTTAGAATGTATGGCTGGTAGTGTGATCTCGTCAGGGGTGTCTAAGGTTTGTGAAGGCATATTTGACGTGACTCACGGTGTACTCGATGTTGACCATTGTGCCAATTATGGATGTTTTGCTAACATTTTTCCATCCATTGCATTGGCCCATCCCAAGACCTTTAGCTTCATCTCACTCAGCACCTTCTCAGCTTCTCCATCTAGTACTCGTCCCAACAGCTCACGTCTGCCTGGCATCAAGACTGCTGGTAGCCACTTCACAAAGAAAACCCACCAATATGGTAATTCAACAGCAAGCCATGCCATGTTGCAAGTGACAATCAGGCGACACAGGTCAGCAGCAAACTCAGCCTGCTGTGCCTCTGGCCAGGGCTGCACCTGCAAGATTGTCTCACCAAAAAAAGGTATGTGTCCTGGGCTTGCAGGGATGGTATCAGCTCTTGACATAGCTAGCAACATTGATGGAGAACAACTCAGCGCCATGCTGCTGCCAAGGGACACAAGAGAATCTGTTTGTGATGGTGGCTTGACTGTGGCAGCATGTGGAGGTATGACCAGAGTGCACTGTAGAGTGGGGATAGTGGAGGGGTTCGAGGCCTGTATGTTCTCCTTGTCGGAACTGACTATTTTTTGAGCAAGAAGCTCATTTCTTGCTTCCGCTTTGGCGTGATCCAGTGTGTGGGGACACTTCCCAGCTAGGCGCTCGCACCACCGATTGACCTCCGATGGCCAGGGCTCCATGCTGGCTCAGACTGATCAAGCTGTCAGTTAATCACCATTCTCATCAGCACCAGCATCACAAAGGCACTGACCTTGTCTTTCCAGCCCAGCCTCAGACTTGGCTTCTTGAGTCCGCTGTCCATTGGCTACAGCGTCCAATTGGGCGCTCCAGATCACCCTCACTTTGTGTCTGACACAGTAGTTGCACCAGGATTCTTTGTGAGTTCCATTATTCTTGAACTTGTGGGCATCCTTAGTGATATGAGTCTTCCATAGAGGGGACTTGTTGACCATTGTCGTCAGATGCAACAGGACAGTACTAGCGTAGCTCCAGCCTCAGCTCATATGTAAATCCTTTAAATTATTTATCTTAACTTAGTTAGCTATGTAGGTTATCTAACAATCAACAACGATGTGTTGAGGCAGTCAATCATCACGTGCTGACCCCCTTGACCAGGTCTGACTGGGGTCTGACCCCCAGTGAAAACCCACAATTGGCTGTAGTACACTAGATGTCGGGAGAAATTTGTGTCAAAATTTATTGGCTGATATCTGTAGATCTTGAGGAATTTTGCAAGAAGGTGTTCTGACAGAGATTGGGCCATGTTGGCCAGTGTTGGCCAACATGAGCCAACATGAGCCAACATCGTCTATGTTAGCTCTTATTGGTAGGTATCAACCGCTTGGTAATACATGTGCATGAATGCATGTCCACCCATGGTACTGAAGAATACTATTTATTCAGACTGGCAACATCAACAGAATCTGAGCAGTGCTACTAGCATATCAATGTGGCATGCGGAAGGACTCTAGCAAGCAAAGGGGAGTAGAAATACAGTGTCAATGTGGTGTTGATACTACAATGTGATTTGGAGGAGAAACTGGGAGGACTCGAGCAGAACATGAAATGCAACAGGTTGGGGAGGTGTGGTGATAAACGTGTAATGTGATGCAACCTGGGAGCAGCCTGTAAAGGTAGGATGAGAGAACTTGAAGAACTTGAAAAATACTTGTATGAGCAGACAGATGTGTGGGATTTTAATCAAATCCGTCTATGCTATCCACGACCTTGCTGGGGCAAGCCTTGTTCGTGTCACAGTCATTGGCGGCCATCTTTTTCCCTGCGCCTTTGCCCTTTCTGCTGGATGCCACACCCTTTGCCTAGTAAGATTCATTCATAACAAAGTTAGCATCCATAATGAGTATCAAACGTACTTTACTGCATAGTTCCTGTTGGTCAAACCACTTCTGCTTCTCCACAGCAGTGAGTCCATCCCAATAGGCTGTGTATTCACCAGAAGTTACTGTTTGGCCCTTGTTCTCGTTCTTGTAAGCTATGGCACATAAGTTCCTGTAAATAGACACAAATCAGGACGGTCCTATTGATAATCAATTCCACTTACCATGCAGTAGTGCTCTTCGTAACATGAAGTGAAGTGTTCGGGTTTTGGAGCTTGGACTTTCTCCGTTCCAGGGTCCCATTGTCAACCAGAACCTTTGCTTTGGCCTTCTCTGTGGAAGGGAGGGTGGTACATGCCTTTGGCATCCATTCGACGGCTGCCAGCCTCTCAATGGGGTCATAGAGACTGTCAATGAGTGCTTGAAGGTGTGGATTCACAGAGTGGTTGTCTGTTACCGTGTGCATGGGGGAGGCTTGGACAGCACGCGTGTTCAGAGTGATGTTGTTTGTATTGTCAAAGTTGGATAGGTCGTCATTGTGCTCCTTGTAAGTTGCAGTGCTCCGAGTCATGGCGTTGGGATCGATGTTCTCCTTGCCAAGGATGGGCCTGGGACGTGATAACCCATCGCAGTGAGAGTCTGAAAGGGGGTTTACAATCTGTAGTTCATTGGTTAATTCATGTTTGTGCGGAAGTTATGTTTACTTACCTTGATACCAGTGTACTTGTGTCTGTCAGGTGGAGGTGCTGCAGTTGATTCTCCCCTCATAGTGCTTGATGCAATGGCACCTGGGCATGCACTTTCCAGGCGGCTTTTTTTTTGCTATTTCTGCACTGATAATAATTGATGGCGGGCGCTTGGAATTGTTGGACATTGGCTTGGGAGTACTGGTGCGTGACGTACTTTCGAGTTTGACAGTGGCCATGGAAGGTTTGGATTTTACAATAATTGAGTCATTGTCCTTCAAGTTTTCGTCCTTTGGCTTCCCTTGCCATTGTGGAAGGAGCCTGATTGCAAACTGGGATGCTTTCCAATCGGGTTCACAGAGACAGAATTCTTCAAAGCTTGAGCGCAGTGCACAGTGTAGGAAAGTGTTAATTCCTACAGCCGCAACTGCCAATCCCCGCAAGCTCCTTCCGCCTACCTCATTCACTTCTGACCGTGCACTCTGGTCTGTCTGTCTTTTTACAGATCCCTGTGCCCACGTCCTCCAGCCCTGTCCATCTCGTCGGTAAGCCCTTGAATTTTCCGCTTTTCTGCTTTCACCGTCTCGGAGACACTCTATACATACTTCCGCCATTCCGTCGGCCCATACTCTATGTTTGGATTTAGTTTGGTATTGTTGTGGGAATCTCCACAGTATAAAAAGCCTGTACTTAGTTTCGGGAAATGCATCTTTTGTCACAACGGACTTAAGGTCAAACGCACATAAGACCCGGACAAAACAACACAAGTACCGATGCTCAGACAACCCTCATCGCACCTAAAACCTTTTTTTTCTACTCTACAACGCCCCCCCGCCCTCGCTCTTCCTCGGAAACCCGTCAGAAAGCGCATTACTCTCTCACCAACGAGTACCCAGGACCAACGGACTCCCCCTTCTTTATTCCTTCTCGCACAAATCCCTTCCAGGTCAATAATTTTGCACCCCCTTCTTAACACTATTGACTTAGTCCAGACCTACTAACACTAGGAAAGGACTTAGTATTCTTTCAACGGTAGAAGAATGAAATAGCAAACTTGTTGGCCTTACCCCATGACACAGGGCAATGGCCAGCAACCTTCAAGGCTGCAAAAACCGAGTGCCCCTTCTGGCGCATCTCTACTACTGTTTCATTGGATGCGCATACCCCCTCATGGCTGACTAGATATGGGAAAGGGGAGGAGTCATACTCAGAGGGCTTCTCCAGCACTCCATGCTTCTTGTTCTTGACAGTCTTCCAGTCGCTTTCAAGAAAAAATAGATGTTGAGGGTTGTTGACTGTCTTCGGGTTGACTAGTGGGAAAGGGTCGGGTTGCAGGTAAGTAGCAACGATGGGGTCGGTAGTGCCACCAACAGGCTGAGAACCAAACATGTTAACACACTCCAGTAATGTGATACTATGTGACAAGTGACAAAGTATGTAGTCTGTGTACACAAGAGGACATGTCAGGCCATCCATTTGCTTATTCATCTGTCTGGCGCCCCTCTCCTAAGATTGGGGCCGGGCCATGTGGTGCAGTCACATGTACAGTATGAAAAGGGGCAAATAAAGAAAGCGGCAGACAGCGGTTTCAAACTCGCAACAGTTCTCATCAGGGGGCTTCACCGTTGCCCCTACCACGTGTCTATCCGACCGTGTTTAGGATACCAACTACCAATATAATGTCCTACTTTGGGAGTTATGCTTAGTCAGCAGGCACGACTATGGTAAGCGATACCCAAAGCTGGATTGGTTGTAATGTGGGAAAATCACTTGGGAGATAGGAGTCTCTACCGTGGGAACCCAATGATCTAAAGCAGGAAGGGGCCTTTCGGCGCACCTGCCGGCATTATTTGTGCGTTGCCTTGCACTCCCCACGGTAGTCCATACTACCGTGGGACCCTCTTATGTCATCCAACCGATGTGGATTCGCAGAGGACACAAATTGTTCATACATCTTGCTATAGAATTAAGAATTAATGAACGTAGATTAGAAATATATAGATAATGAGCGCACCTGGCAAGCCTCTTCTCAGCTTCGATGCACTCCACTTGAAGCTGGAGTGTAGCGGTGGTGTTCTTCTGGTCGCTTCACTGCTGCCGAAGCACTGCATTCTCTTCTTGCAGGATGGACTTGGAGCAAGTGTGCTTGTGGGACTGTTCAAGGATGGCTTTGCTGTGTGTGTCTGAATGATGACTATATGTGCTTGAAAATTCGCTCAAATCACGTCTATGGCTGCTGGAACTGCCAGAACCTGACAATAGCATTTCCTGAACCCTTTTGAGTCTGTGTAGTAGCATATATGCACTGTTTTACTCACCATAAAACTCATCTCGTATAGTGGACTTTGAGATCTTTCATTGACTGCATTGGGTGTCACTTGTGGAGGCAGCCGCAGTGAGGAAGGCATTGGGAGAATGACTGAATTAATGGTGTTGTAGCTGTGGATATCGTCATTTTCATTGTCAGACATGATACTGGCACAAGACAAGACTTGGGACAAATATTTGTCCCGAGTCCTTTGATTACTATTACTATGCTTCCCTTAGACCACCCATGCAACAAGTA
>KN825905.1:0-12269 GCA_000827395.1 Paxillus rubicundulus Ve08.2h10 | reverse complement strand
ACAATCAATGAGAAATAAGTCCAAAATCAGCATTGGTCAGAATTGGTTTCATTTGAGCTGATAAATAGTTTAAGTGACATAACTCAACATTGGCCAGTCCAATCCATGTAATTCTTTCTTTAGCTAGTAGGTGTGACTAGAAATTGCATTTCCTTCCCTACATGCATAAAGATCTGTGGTGAAATAGATGAGATAAAAAATGGCAGCTTGAAGCTGCAGCAACACTAGCCTGTGTGAATGTTGCTCAATCCTTTTCTGCCATCTATCCAGGCTCCTCCATATGTTGTTACTAGGCAGGCCCACACCAATGTTGCTCAATCATTCTTTGGCATCCATCCAGGCCCCCCACCTGTTGCCCAACATTCTCACAATATATTGGTGGGCCTGCACATATGTCACTTAAGCCCCTTAGGAAATTATATGCAGGCCAGCTTGTATATTGCAGACAATTGCCAGACAATACAATACACACAGGCCAACCCATATGTTATCTTTTAGCATTTAGCCATGTATTCTAGTGCAGGCCTGGACATATGTACACCAAATTTCACTTGAATCACTCCTGGGCCTGCCCATCCTTTCACCACTGCTGAATATACATTTGGCAGGCCCATGACAGGCCCTCTGTATGCATTGCAAAATTGTCAGGGCAGGCCATCCATCTGTGTCACAATAACATGACTGGATCATGTGGAACCTGCACCTCATTCCACCAGCCCACCATAGGCCATGACCACTCTCCTACTCAACTCACCCATACACTGCAGCCAACCCCATGCATGTTCTGTTGGCCTGCCTATGTGCCATGGCCCATCCCCTGCTTGGCCCATCACCTGCTCAACCCACCCATACATAGGCTATGGCCCATCATACTGAGCCCCACACCTCTGCCCACTTGGCCCATTCGTATGCCATGGCCTATCTCCTGCTCAGCCCATCTCACTGCACCCCACACCTCAGCACACCCATAGGCTATGACTGCTCTACTGCTCAGCCCACCCACATTCTGCAGCCAACCCAATGCCTCATTCCATTTGCCTACCCATAAGCCATGGCCCATCTCCTTGTTGGCTCACCCATCTGATCCCACACCTCATTCTATCAGCCCACCCATTTGCCATGGCCTATCCCTGACTCAGCCTGCTCATGTGCCATGGTTCATCCCCTGTTCAGCCCACCCATAGGCTATGGCCCATTTCACTGCCCCACCTGGGCCCACCCATACACTGTGGCCAACCCCACACCTCATTCCATTGGCCCACACATAAGCCATGGCCCATCCCCTGGTCAGCCCACTCATAGGCCACAGCTGATCCCCCACCTGATTCTATCAGCCCACCCATAGGCTGCAGCCCATCTCACTGCCCCACCTGGGCCCACCCATAGGCTACGACCACTTCTCTACTCAGCCCACCCATATGCTGCAGCCAACCCCATGCCTCATTCCATCAGCCCACCCATAAGCCACATCCCATCCCCTAGTTGGCCCACCCATGGGCCACAGCCATACCCACTGCGTTTCACACCTTGGCCCACCCATAGGCCACAGCTCACCCCCACTCCCAGCCCACCCTAGACTGCAAAAGATATTGCTTTATCAGCCTACAGTTAGCCAGCCCATGAGCCATGGCCAATTGCCACTGTCCACTGGCCATGTACTGTATAGATACAGGGTTAGGCTCAACTGACTTCAAGCATGACCAAGTCAATGCTAGGTTTGAAAGTTCGAAGGGGGCTGTGATGTGTGACAGCTTCTGAGTTAGCTTCATCTGGGTCAGGTAGGTCACAACAAGCACATCCACTGGCACAGTCATTGAAGAAGCAGCATGGATAGAGACATCTTTGTTCTTCACCAGGCTACTATCGACCTCTTGGTTTTGTTGCTCAAGAAACAATGTAGATCTTTCACCTTCCTATAGACACAGTGACCTGAATGCAGGTTTTTGATGTGAACAACGACGTCACAGCTCAAATTACCTACAGTCCTTCAGTTTCAGCATGTCAACTCCAATTTCCACCAATATTAAGCCCACTTTTCTGCAAGTCCCTCCTGAACTCAGTGCCATTACCCCTACCACAAGCCTCACTGTCACAGCTTTGCTTGATATCGACCTACCTACATTGCTCGGAAACGACAAAGCTGGCAGCATGGTTTTCTTGTTCCAGCCAGCATCAGTGCAGCTGCCCCTGAATTTCATTAGCCAACCAATCCCCCCTCTCAAATCTGCCTTGCTTGTCTTAGGTTGTGTTGCAGGTGAATTAAAAGACGGAAGCCAGTCCCTTTGTTTTTACTGCCTGTCACAACTTAGCTTCGACAACCATGACATTTATGTGACCGTCACATTGAATAGGTTCAATTCGAGCTGAGGTGTGACCTGTGATGAGCCTAACCCTGTATCTATACAGTAGTATGGGCACAGACTACTGCATTATGTGAATCTTCCAAGTGCTGCATTGAAATTTTAATGCACTGCTTTCATTTAATGAAGGCTGCAAAGCAAGTAACATTGTAAGTTTATTTAAAGCTTAGCCTGACAAAATCTGGTTGTCACAGCCAGTGACATCTGACAAAATACGGTGAACTCCAGAACTGGAACACCAACTCCACATTTCTGGAAACTTGGAGATTGTACCTCTGCTCCACCACCAGGCAGAACCACTCAGAGTCTCAGCATCTACTCACAATCTGTCTGGAACTTGCACAGACTGTCATCACACTTCATCATTATACTCTTATCATCACTCCTGAGCCCCCAGGGACACTCTGTCATTTCTTTACATTGCTTAATTCCATCTCCTTCTTGTTCCTGTTCCTACTCCCCTGATTATTATTAGCAAGCACTTCTCTGCCCACTCCACTACATATATATACATATTTCTTACTTCAGATTCCTCAGTTGTTCTTTGCCCCTCTTACAGTGTCGCTCACTCAAAAGCAGCAACTGCTGACCTCCAAAATTGCAAATCTATCTCCGCTCTCAAAACAATACTTATGACCACAAAAACACTACCAATTGACTACAATATAATAGTACTAAAGAGTTATCAGAACACTTTCTCGAAAATATCAAGTTTGAAAAAAAAAAAAGTTCCTAAAAGTGAACTTCAGTCGGAGCTGTGGTGGAGTTTCCTTATATGGAAAGCGGCATGGCAGCAACCTGCCCAAAGTCCACAATCAATTGACCAATACTCCCGAGTTCATCATCAATGTTGACCTGCAACATCAGTGCAATTTGTACTTTTTGACTGCAAATTCAGCTTGCTGCACATCAAGACCACATCTGAGAAAAAAACTTATTTTCAAATGACTCTGACTTGTGTGGGTTGATCACTCACCTGTAAGCATCCATGTACTGCCAGCTTTTTCGAAAGAAGGCCTGTATCGTCTTAACAGGGCATGCATCAAGAAGCTCAGGAACAAGGTGCTTTGCGGTTGGGAATGTGCCATCTGCTGCAACACGGAAACCTGTGCAGGCATTGTGTGATAATCAGTGGCGATAACAGGGAGCATGGTAATGGAGAAAATAACTCACAAGTTTTCACCCATCCCCAGTACATTTCAATTGGGTTGAGCTTGCAATGAAACTTTGGAAGAAACCAGCAGATATGCCCAGCTTGCTCAATGACAATCTGTAAGTAGGGTTTCTCATCTTTAAAGTCTTGCTGATTTGCAAGCATTTTCCACATGCAGTAATTCATCTCCATGGATTCCCACACAACGTCCACATGCAACACATCAGGTTCCTCCCCTCCGTCCATCGCCGCTTGTGCTTCACAACGCAACTTCTCTTGTGCTTCATGAGACAACTTGCATACCTGACATTCACCCACCACTTTCCCCTTATTTTTTACCTTCAGAGTGGATATCAGCCCCCTCTCCTCAAGGACCTGCTGCATCCCTTTTGCCTGCCCTCAAAATTCGAAATTTGGGTCCTCTGGTGAAAGGTCTTTTGGAAAGACCATGGCCTGCAGCTTCCTACGGAGCTCGGGATTTGGGTTGTCCATTGGGATGTAAGTGTCGTGCATGATTCTCTGTTTACCATCTGGCCTAATGTTCATCTCATTTGCATTGAGTGCGTCTTTTGCGAAAGCACCGTGAGCCAATGATTGGTCAAAAACGAACTCAGCAACAGCATTTGGGAACTTGCGCTTGAACAGCGGAATCATTTTCTTTACCTGTGATAATGTATTGATTTGTAAGTTTTTTGGGTGTATCCAGTTTGCAGACGCACTTGCTCAATTAGATGTTCACCTGTCCAGAACCCATCATGATTCTTTCCAGGGTAGATAATTTCCTGTGCTGTTAGTTCTGAAATTTTCTGTCCCCCGAGATCAAGACTGAGAGACGGAATGATAACAGCATTGACCTGCTTCATGAGGGGAAGTGGCATAATCTAAAGGTTTTTTAGTTGTGGACTTGGTCCATCTATGTGTAACTAACATACCTCCCCATCCACCAAAACCATAAGGTAGCAGTGTATTGCCTGCACGATCTGCTCATTGTTCAACAGCAAAGGGTGTGTGTGATGCTTCCCAGAACTGACTGGTGGGAGGGTTCGGAACTTCTTGACATATTTGTACAAGGTGTGTATCTTGCATGCCATGTATGGTCCCTTGCCAATTGGTGTTGCAACAGTGTGACTTGCTTTCATCTTCGGTGCACGAATTTTTGGGATTTTCTTGTACTTTTCCCATAGCTCAATGAACTGTTTGAGCACATTCAAGTGCAATAACAAGGTAAATGATTTGTATTTTTTCACATCCTTGATGAGCTGCTTGACAGTGTCAATGACGGGACCAGATTTCCAGAGTCACTGTCATCTCCCGTCATGTCCAAAAATGGACTTGCAACATTGTGTTCGGACTTGACACCAGCCATTGCATTGCCATCACTGCCAGTGGGGTGCACCTTGGCAAACCTGCAAAAGAAATGGATGGTAATTCTTATTCCGATCTGCATTAACATCCAAATAGTCTACTCACCCTCATTTGTGTCCACCACAGATGGAGCTGTGTCTGGATCCGTCAAAATGGACTCCTCAAGAGTGGGACTTGTCCTTGGGGTCACCACAGACCCAGATTACTCAGAAGTGGCACCGGTAGGTGTTCCTTGCCACGTGAAAAAGGAGGTAATTAATTTGTTATCCCTTGCACCATCTCTCGTCTGCTTCTCTCAAAGATAACACCATGTTCGCCCTGTCCCACTGTATGTTGGCATGGCACACTTTGGAAGCTTTGGAGGTTTGGTTCCACTCGAAGCAGCTGCCTTCTCAATAAATTAGACTAGGTAAGCAAATTGTTGAATTGGCTCAGGACATACAGAGTTCCTGATAGCTGCCCAGAACCTTTGCATAGCAGCCGCTCCCATACGTGCACAATGCTCAGCATAATCCACAGTCTCCTCGGCCTCAAATTTGTCCACCAGTGCCTCAAACTCGTCTGAATCTGCTCGCTCCTTTCGTTTTCCTCCTCCCTGACTCACAGCATCCTGTACCCCTCTCGGTTTTAGTGTCTTGTCATTCTCCACCTTGGAACCACCATCCTCGCCTGATTTGGCATCTCCGACCTCGCCGTCAATGAGACTGAATGACAGAGCTCCATCAAACAAGTCACTGATGGAGTCACAGTCAGATTCCCCTTCGATTTTGGTATTGTGTTGGTAGTCTGGGTCCATAGACACTTCCAATAGGTCTTCTATCAGCCCATTGTTGAAATACTTGTTTGATGAAGCATGCTGGCACTGTGCTTGCTTCTGTGTTTTTTGTCAGGGGAGGCATTGCTCCTGGTCTACAGGTAGTCCTGTGTTTTCGCCCCAAAAGTGAATGATTACGTAATACAGATGATTTTCAGTCTTTTGAATTTATGCATATCTCACTCATGTTTCCTATCAAAAAATTTATCTTGAAGTATTTGGAGGGAAATTGGAGGCACAGCAGAGTTGCTGCCTCTTAGTGAGCAACACTGTAGGCAGCAGCTGAGGTGAGCCTATTCCATACCTACTTACTACTCATAGCTAATGCTTAGTAGTCTGAGAAATCACTGCCCTATTATAGTTTTTGTCAACATTGAATCAGTGTTTTGGTTGTTGTTGTCACACACCACAGGCCCTGTTGAATCAATCATAGTACAGTACTACTGTAGAGATACAACCTTAGGTTTGTTGACTTTTTGAAAATCCAGACTGATCTTTGCCCAATTTCTTATCAGAGCACATCAGCAAGGATTTTTTTCCTTGTTTGTGATGTGTGATGAACCTAAGGTCATATTTCTACAGTACTAGTTGACTACACCAAAAAATGCTCAAGGCACTGATATGAGGAATTTCATCAAATGCTGAGTGTACATCAGGTCAATACCAAACAAACATACATATATACCACCCAAATAGGTCTGAGCAAGGGTCCATCATGTAAGCATGCTGATGTCTGTTAGTGCTGAATTTCTGAGGTCAGCTGAGGTCAGACAGAGACTGTGTGAACCACACAAGCACATGTGCCACATAGTCAGATTACTATATAATTTTGCCCAATTATTTACCTGTGAGCAGCTAGGTTGTTGGTTTGAATCCTTGCTGGACATCTTTTTGAGTCTGTTTTTTGCTGTTTTCTCAATCCCTAGATCACATGCAAGTGGCTGACATGGTGTTTGTTCTGATACTTGGCCAGCATCAGACTGGTCTGAGGTCCACTGGAGGTTTGACGAAAATCCTCACGTGGGTAAGAGGCTGTCACAGCCTTTTTCGGTTCTGAGGTCAGCTGGACCTTTGCGACAAATAACGGTGTACCAAACTGTGTGCAGCATGCCGTCATTGACCATAAAAGGAATCAGACTTGGCTGTACTTCCGGTGTCTGTGCTCTGTCATAGATCATGTCACATCACATGATGTTTACAGGCAGTGCTTGGGCATTCTAAGAAGAGACACTGATCAGATGCGCACGAAACGGGACGGACAGCTGGATTTTCGGATGGAAATTCCCACGCATTGCATGATTTAACGGAATTTGATTTATTTTGCGGAGTGCTGTGTGACGTCATTTTCAGTTACTACAAATACGATTTGCGTGATCTGTTCGTCAGTCCTCAACGCCTCTAAGGCTCACCGCTAAACGTAGGTTTGGTAGGGCGAGAGATCCTGAGGGTTGTGGGATGAGTATTGTCCCGAACTCGAATCAACTCAATCGTTCGTAAACATGACGTATGGTTGACGTGGCGACCCGAGAAACTGGAAGATGCAATTTGCCCCCGTCAAGCGTCAACGTCAGAGACATGATTACAACGCTGGTCATAAATAGGTGGATGTCGAAATATTGCGAACAATACCAGTCCTAAGTAATAAGTCCGCAACGTTCACCCCCAGATTGTCAAGTCTGAGTCCTCGGCGCACATTGATGTATAACCAATTAAAATTGCCAGCTCACCTCGCGGGGATCCATCGTCATCGTAAGTTGCTTAATGATGGCGAGGCGACTCACAATTATAAAGTCTGTCCGTTTCTTAGAATCAATCGTCGTCTTTCATCACCCTTGTAACCACTCCCCTATGTCTGTTGTGTGGCAATACCCATCTGAGCTCCTCTTCGCCATTTCTGCCCATGTATATGCGGCAAGTCTACCAGCTTCCGCGAGCTCCTTAGATCCCATCACACTAGGAGAGTATGGAACCACAGCTACCTTGTCGTCGTCCATGCCCCCAAGAAATTGGCCCAGATCAATCGCCCGCAAAACACTCGCTAATCTCTGCCTTGTCAACCGTGCTTGGTACGATGCTGCTAAGCCTTGGTTATGGCACAAAATAGAAGTCCGCCTTCCGCGAAGCTGGCTCTCCGTCTTGGAGGAGATAGCTGGCGGAGATGATGGCCAAAGTACCGAGGACAGCACCTCGCTCGCCGTTGAGGTGTGCATACAAGCCGCCACCAAGGTAGCGTTGGCTAGCACCGCGATGTTTAGTGCATCGTCCGACGAGGACACCCTCAAAAAATGGAAGGAGTCCATTTTAGAGACTCTTGGCGGCCCAGATGGGTCCATTCCTCCAGCATTACTGTCCCCTCCCGCCTCACGTGACCCTAGTCCGAGGCGCCTGAGGGCAGAAAGTAAAAATGTGGCTCGATGGAAAATCATGCGTTCCATTGGTGGCGCAGTTCAAAACGTAGTAGACCAGAACGAGCCCGGTTTATATGGTCTGTGACTCGAGATCGTTCCATTCTTACTTGACCTTGTGCCTGCGTCTAGTTCCGAGACTCTATGACTCGAATCCTGGGTGGTACGTGCAGTATATGGATTTTAACCAGTTCCGAACCATTGGAATGCGCCGCTCTGTTGAAGAGAGTGCGACTGGTCGTTTCGTCACTGGGGAACGTATCCAGGCCCTTCTCAAGGTTTGTATTTCCGTCTTGATTGCCTTGTCACCATCAGACGCAAATGGCTTATACCCTTATATATAGGAAATGCCTAACCTCAGGACGTTTGGTGCCACTGAATATATGGACAGTGCTCTGACCTTGGATGTCTTGAACGAGCTATTTCTCCGTGGTTCACCGTCGCGCAGACGAGGTCGACATTCTCGCGGACGAGGTCTTATGGCCAACGAAGCCAATGACCTCGAGGAAGAGGATCGTGAGAGGAGGCAAGACTGCAAAGATGTCGAAGCCGTAGATCTCACCGGTTGCGTCAGTGCCGTCTTCATAAGAGCCCTCACCGAGTTTGTCAACATGCGCCTACTGCCCTCCTTGCACGGAAAATCGAATGGGAGCGAGGTCCGGGATAGAAGGGACACCAGTCGTTCTCCCCAACCCGTTCCTTTCGTCCGTGAAGAACCGTTGACATTTTCTGGTATGAAACGCCTCAGCCTGCGTGGTATTAAATGTATCCAACCACACACGCTTACCCCCTTCGTTCTCGCATTCCCCTCTCTAAGCCATCTCGACCTATCTGCGACTCGCGCGACGCCAGAATTACTCACCGCTCTTGGTGACTCGTCTGTTAGGCTTCGCTCCCTCGCTCTCGCTCGGTGCATCCTTTTGACCGGAGAATCTATCAAGAATTTCCTTATATATGCACCCGCTGCTGCCCGGATCGAAGAATTGACACTCTACGGTGATTGCACGTTCCCGTCTCCTCTCTCTACCGAGGAACTTGAAGAGATTTTTTCGCTCGCCCCATGTTTCACTAGTGGCGGGCTTACATACCTCGACCTGTCCAGTGCCCCGATAACCAAGGAGCTGCTACGTGATGTGTGCAAACCACAACCGAAACTTCGTTCCTTGGGGCTGTCCTATATCCCCGGTTTGGAACTAGACGCCATCGCCCAATTTATCTTGAGCAAGGCAGTCAACGTGGAGGTGTTGACGTTGATATCCACTTCACCGGACCTCGACGGGAGGGGCGCACCAAGAAGTTCGGCACTACAAGCTTCGATCGCTTTGCACTCGCAAGTCATCGGACCGTTGTGTACATTGCCTTACACGTCGATACCCAGTACGACACACATCGTGCCCCAAGCCCGTACGCGGCTTCGCGTGATCGAACTGTCCGCCGCTGCCCTTAGGGGCCTGGGTTCCGGAGCTGGAACGTGGCGGATCATCAGGAGTAAAGGAGCTAGAGGTTGGTATGTAGACACGGCGAGTGGTTGGGTGGGCAGCGAATTGAAGAGAGAACTGCCGAGGGATCATCCGCTGCGGAAAGAGATGGAAAGATTGGCAGATGCAAACGGGAACGTGAGCAGCGGTGTTGGTTGGCACGCTCGGAAGATGGAGGTTTGCATCTTTCACCTAGCTTGGATCAAGTTGAGAACTGACGCTTGTCAGGTCCTGCATGGTTATGGTATGCTAGGGCGCGAGGACGGGTTATACGGTGCTGTTTCATTTGCGTATCAAGGGTGACTGGCGGTAAGTGTTTGCAGCCTGGAGGCTAAGCATGAAGTGGATCGAGTTTGTACTACCAAGTAGTCATGGAGTCGAACCGCTGATACACCGACAGACCGTTATTTCTGCAGCGCTGCGAGGATGGATATAATTTAGCACCTGTACTCTATGTGTTTGTCTGTCACATGTTCATTATCTATTGCCTACCTGGTGGTACTGTCTCTGGTTGGCTACACCTGGCGTTGTCTTGTGCTCATCCTTTATTAAAGGAATGTAGCACTGTTCACAGTATCGGCATCTCCACTGCTATGAATATCGGAACGTGAATGCGCGTGCGAACCAGCTCCAGGACGTGTTGCTACCGTATTATTTAGTATCTCGGAAGGACTGGCAACCAGGCTTGAGAACGGATCTACGGTGTTAGCAGCTGGGATATCTAGGCCCTGGTCACTACCTTTGACCTCATCACAGGGAACGTAAAACCATGGTAAATAAAATTAAACATAAGAAAACAGGACGGTCGAGACAAGAAAAGGTATAATCCCATTGGCTGAGACCGTGTGAACGCTGACACAACACCATTCTTAAATCTCATTGGCTGGAGATTCAAAGTCGTCAGGTGATTTATTGCACAGCCACACACTGGGTAAGTCTATCATACTTTGAATGCTCGAGCCAATGCTGACATACAGTGACTCCATAAACCATTGCAATGTTTGGCCTAAATGCAATGTGCAAAGCATATCACAAAAGGGCATGAGAATTGTTTAAACTAGACGGTCTCAGCATTGGAGATCAACAGCTAATGATATTATAAATTACCTAGACGGTCTATGGAATGTATAAGTGAGAATAGAGTACGGCGTGAAAGAAAAGTCGAACATACCTCAGCGTTGGAGATCAACAGCTGAGGTTTACACAAACACAAACAGACGTGAAGATAAATGTGGTCACATGACCAATATCAATATCAATGACAAGTTTTAGTTAACTCCAACAAGAATCTCACTTATCTCTGGTGATGTGCATTGTAGTAGTCACTCCTGGCTACAAATCAGTCCCTGTGTCATGTGATTTGCTTCAGGGGCTGTGGAGATATGCCAATTATAAAACAGTAACACCATTGCAACAGTTTATGTACTCTTAGCTTGAGAGGTGGAATTTCAGAATGAGCAGAGTCAAGCATAGTAATAATGGTATTCTTTTGGGTAGCAGAGAGGGATTGCATGATGATTGTGGTTGAAAGGAAAGAGGTGTGTGAACTTTTTCAAACTCAGACATAGTACAGTCACCTCCCACCTAACGCATACCTCTCAGGATAGCGCCAGAGGTATGGGTTATGAGGGAGTATGGGGTGTCCGAGAGGGCCATATTCCGCCACTTCGAGCACACAACGTGTGCTCAATATCTATTTGTATTGCTCTTGTAGTTACTCTGAAGCTATTTACGAGAAAAATAATCTGTCAATTTTGTGTCTTTCATGTCCTGCATCTCGGCTACACGAGTCTGCTGTCCAAATGACCCCAACATCACCTTGAACTTGTGGGAAAATGGATTGTTGATGGTCCCGACGTATTTCTTCAGCATCAGCATGGCCTGGAGCGCTTTGTGATGGGTCAGACCTGGTGCCTGAGGCTCTGAGTTGTCAATATCGTTGTTGTTGTTATCTTCAGCATTCCTCTCCTGCAACATCTTCGCATCCATCACGGACTCAAAGATATCCTCGTCTGTCGCGTCGAACATGTTGTAGGTCTCGACTGCTGGGTTTAGAAGTGTTGCAATGTCCATCATAAAAGTAACGGGCGAGGCATGGGAAAGGGGTAATGACGTGTTCTATGCATCGCGAAAATCGGATGCTTCGTGTATCAGCACGTAGGAGCGCGTATTTTGAGTATTTCAAGTGTTTCGGTAACAGCAAAAATGCTCGCGTGTTTTTCCTTTTTCGGCGTCCTCGCATACCTCACACATCATCCGTTACATTCATTGTTGTCGGAACTCCAAATCGTTGGAATTCGAAAAGTTTCCTTTTGTGTTTCTATTGTCCTGTCTACCCATTATGTCTACCCAATTGGGTCAAACTCTAAATTACCAAAAATTGCGGACACATCAGATAACAGATCACTTTGTGATATCTCTTCCTTGCTCTCCCATCTATCCTCTCTCTGACTGTGCCACCCCTCCACCCCTCACCTTCCTACTCTGCTCTTACTCTCTGTCTCCATATACGTGATCCACAGCGTCAAGTGGTGCCTTGGGTCATTACCTAAGATTTCTTTTTCCTTTTCCCTCACTGCCTTTAGAGGAGCCCCTTGGAAGGGCAGAATTGTGTCTCATTTAGATAGTAATTTCGCACTCCTCTCCCTTGAGAGTGATTAGTCCACGCCGGGGTCGTGCCTGGTTTGTGAGGGA
>KN825904.1:0-12327 GCA_000827395.1 Paxillus rubicundulus Ve08.2h10 | reverse complement strand
TGTACACAGATCCTCAAAGGAGACTGCACCCTTGATAGTGGTAAGGAGAATCCTTAAATAGAATTGCTCTCCAGAGGTGGGGTGTGCAAAAACCATATGGCCAATGGAATGTCCTCTTTGGCACCATGTCCAGGTACATTCACTTCACTGCCAAACATAATGCTGTGGAAAATCCTGATATGTGATGGTACATGCAAAAGCATCCTCTGCATTGGCTTTGAAGTATCCCATCAGGGTAGAGACCTGTTGTTCACCTCAAGCAACAACATTGTGCATGTCAGGATTCTGTGCCTGATTCCAGGTAACCATGTGCATTCCTGGCAAATGGACTTGGAGGCATATCACAGCTGATTCCTCTGCATGCATGTGAAATTGCAAGATTCTCCAAAATGCCTCACAAAATGACACATAGCGACCATCAAGATAGAGCTTGATCTCATCAGGATGCCTGCCAAACTGCATGGTTGTCCAGTCATGGCCCTTGTAGACATACTTGTATATGTATTTGATGCATCTGTCATATACTGTGTCCCGACAAGTCAACTCTGCTCCTCCAGAGCCTACTCCAGACTAACTCTGCCTCTCTCGCCTTATTAAGTCCACTTTTCTGCTTCTCTGCTTCTCTGCCTTATCACTTTCCGCCTTTCCACTTATCTCTCTTACCCCTGATCCCCGTACCTTGTTCCTCATCCTTCACTTCTGACAGATGTTTGACATATCTAATAATCCCACCTTCTGAATAATCCGACTTCTGACTCGTTCTGACATTTCCTGACTTAATCCTATCTCTTTGACACCTCTGACTCACATTCTGCTTCACTCTGGCACTCCAGTGCCCTCCGTGTTTACTTGTCCCCATAGTATATAAACCCCTCTTGTATTCTGTATTCCTCAGTTCGAATATCAACTTTGATCACTCCTCCTCTCTGTCCAACATAAGTCCCTCACTCAACACTTGAAGCCAGTCTTCTTGTCGTCACTCTAACCCTCCGACATCTGAACCCCTTTGCTACTCCGCTCCGTAAATACCGGACTGAACTCGAACAAGGGCACAACACATAAGTTGAAGCTGACGTCCGCTCCGCCTCTGACAACTCCAGACAGCCTGGAGGATTCAGCATCTTAACAGCATCTCATGGAGACCATACACTCACAATTAATGTGGCAATGGTACTTCCAAATGAAATACTTGATGTATGTGACCACATTGTGGTTATCCATATCAGCACCTTGGATGTTATGCTTCCTGCCAGTATTGTGACAATGGGTAGTGGCATAGGAATCCACAATCATGGCAGTCTCCTCACAGAACTCTTTGGGAAATCCCTTGGAGCATTTTCCATCTACCATGCATGGAGCATCCTCATGCCCAGGGCCACAAGGACCATGGACTATAACTTTTGACACTAATGCAAACAGCTCTGGCTCTTCATCTGGATCTGGGAATTCACTGCACAGAAGACTATCCACATCTTCTGGAGTTCACAACTTTGACTCAGGTGCCAGAAAGATGATGAGATGCATGTGAGGGAGTCCACATTTTTGAAATTCAATAGCGTACACCTTGGAAACTGCATGGCCCAAAGCACCATGATTATAGATATCTTCCAATAGTGCCTTGACCTTAAGATGGGAGACACAGGTCACCAAGTCAGGACAATCTGCAGGAGTCTGTCCAGGTAAAAGAGCCTCCAAAATTTCTGGCCATTGAGTGTTTGCAGTCATTGTAAGGAATAGATCAGAACCACCAAAATGACAGCATAATGCCAAAGCATCCTGAATATTCTGCATCATGAACCGACTGCTTCCAGTAAAAGAGGATGATAGGATAATGTGTTGACCCAAATCATTTCCATCAACATCTGCATCCTCTGCAACTGCATCTGCAACTCCCCTATAAACATTTGCATGCAATCTGTCCTGATTGAATTGGATGAAATTGAGACGTACTTGTTCAGCAGTTGCCCATTCATCTACTCCATACTGCTGGAAGAGATTGTGTGCACAGAAGAAATGATTTGACTCGATGTTTGGAGGATGGGGATGTGATCTGAAGGCAAAGTATTGGATTTGAGTGACCCAATTATATGGCTCCCCAGCTTCATCCTGGGCTGCTGGTCAATCTGCATTAACACTGTGATGTAGAAGATTTGGATGCCATTGTGGTTGTCCTGTTAGAAATAACACCACATAATGTAGTGGGTAATAATTGCAATCAATCTCACTGATTCACACCAATCCTCCACCACACCTCCATACAATGATATCTTGTGGTCCAGTGGGCTGATCACCATCTCCTGGTGATATTGCAGCAATTTCATTGGCCCCTGTTGGTAAGTTGTAACAATGGCAATCAGATGCTCTATCAAAGTAGAGGCCAATTCTAAAGTTCTGTTCAGCAGGTATTTTGTGTGACAGTTCATGTGCTTGAACATAAACCTGAACTCCAGGATGGTGTTGATATAAGACATCCTGAACATTTGCCATGCTCTGTTGATCAAAGTTCTGGTTCCACTGCATCCTGGAGTTCAGTGCAACAGCCAGATTGTATATATACAACTGTACAAAGACAGGAGCACCGCCTTTGGCAGGCAGCAATGAGCCTATGTGGTGATAAACCTCTCCATGTATCTTGTATACATATGGTCCACAGCCATTGTTGACAGAGTTGTCAACCTGTCCACCCACAGACGTCATTGCAAGTGCATTGTTATACTGGCATATATTTTGATGAAATGCCTTGGAGATATCATCTTGTGTGAAGAAAAGCTTCCACAATTATCCAGGAACATTGTCCATATGTGGGGTTTATCTCTGATGAATGTGTATGCCGCTTGGCCTTCAGTGAAGTGCATAGCAAGAAGGACACTCATGAATCATAGATCTAAGATGATGTACAGGAATTTGAGTTCAATCAAAAGGTCACCAAGCAGCAGGAGTTGGTGGTGGTATATTTCTTCTCTCAGCAGCTTCACACTCTTGGCAATGCTGTTGTCCAAGTTGATGGCAATTGAGATTGTTTATAGCAGGGGTGCAGGTGGTGCAGGTGTAACTTGAATTCCCTGCTGTGCAGCTTGTGCCAGTTGCTCAGCAGCTTCACATTGATGTCAATGCTGCTGTCCACACTGGCGATGATTTAAACCATCATTTGATGCCAGTGGAGGATTAGGATTACCCTGCTGTGCAGCCTGTGCCTGTCATTCAGCAGCTTCCTGTTGACATTGATGCTGTTGCCCATGTTGACAGTTGTTCAAACCATCATCAGGTGGAGGTGGTTGAGGATTTTAAAGTTAAAATTAGTTTTACTATCACAAATATAATTCAAGTCTTTGACTAACATTAGGTGGTGGTATTGGAAAGGGAAATGGTTGAGGTGGTTGTGGCTGGTAGATAGGAGCAGCTGGCTGGTGAGGTGGATGATGAGGTGGACTGTCCAGTTGGCACTGGTTACACTCTTGCTGGCATGCTGTCTGTTGCACACATTGAGGTGAGGTAGGGGGAATTTCATTTGCATTCCTAAATAATCATCTAAATTTATGATGTCAACACATAGGTATATGAAATGTCACTTACATGATAGGCAGAAAAACAATAACAGAGGAGAGAGGATTTCAATCACAATTCACACACAGAGCAATACACTTGATCAGTAATTGGCACTACTACCCTGGAAATTGGCATATAACAGAGTCAAGAATAGTGCCAGCACTATCTAAGAGACATTCAAAAAGAACAGGATGGCAACTGTAAGACAGTCCTACTGATAGAACACCAGTAGTTCCATCTTAGCACAAATGTGCCCTGCCACCCACCTCTCTGCTCTGTTGCATGGTCAGCAGTCCC
The DNA here is from genome assembly GCA_000827395.1 of Paxillus rubicundulus Ve08.2h10. Taxonomy (NCBI): domain Eukaryota; kingdom Fungi; phylum Basidiomycota; class Agaricomycetes; order Boletales; family Paxillaceae; genus Paxillus; species Paxillus rubicundulus. Next base: position 8,484 of record KN825904.1, on the reverse strand, counting down.
AAACCCAAAAGGGTTGTAATCAACCAGCAAACAATCGTAATGCAGGCCAGGGAGGTAGGACTTGACAATTGAATGCACACTCTCTAACTCCCAAAATTTGGAAGTGAGCACACAAACAAAATATGCTTCACCTTGTCCTTGTTCTACAGGATTTGCCCAACTACCAAGCACACAGTACCAGGGTATGCAAAAATGGAATGCAAAATCCAACTCAAATGGCTACAAAGAAGTAGCAAGAGAGATCTAAACCTAAATTTAAAAGAAGAAGAAACATATTAGTTTACCCACATATGTAATTTTACATTAGAAATATAAATGAACAGTGTATACAATGCATAAAGGACTTACCTGAAAGCTGACAAAGATATTTCAGTGATATTGAAGGGGTAATATATTGTGGGAAGTAAAATATGTCAGCATTAGCTCGAGCATTCAAAGGTATGATAGACTTACACACTGGGATTGCCAAATCAGGCTAATAGAAGGATAGTAACCTGTAAAATCATTCTTATCCACAAAAAAAGCGGACAAAAGCAACAGAAACTCACCTGGGACAGTGGAAGAGAAGGGCTGATGATGGCAATGGGAAGGGAGATGTATTGGGCAGCTTGAGCCTTCAGGAGGAGGCGTAGATGTGGCTGTGCAATAAATCACGTGACGACTGTGAATATCCAGCCAATGAGATTTAAGAGTTGTGTTGTGTCAGCATTCACACGGTCTCAGCCAATGGGATTATAGAGTTGTGTTGACCGCCCTGTTTTCTTATGTTAGATGTCGTTGATTTCTGGAGTTTATATCGCGTCTGGGGGTCAGAGGTTTGTGAACCACACCTGATAGACATGGACGTGCAACGCCAGCCATGTTGGGCTCGAGCCATTGGCCCATTGCAGAGGGATGCCGATGCCATGCAACAAGGCTACGACAGGGAGGGTCTTTGTCAGCAGTGAAGGAGTACAATGCACGAAATCTTGGAGGCTGTCTCATTGTACCGGAGACAGAGACATACACAAGGCAAGTCGTTGGCTTCACGAACACCCACAAAGGACCATCGATGCTCCAACCACAATTCTCAGGTTTAGTGACCTTGTACATGACGAGGTAATTGTCAGTATTGAATGAATGGCTGTAATGTAGTAACTCGTGGCTAAATCATCAGTCTCCGCATCTTGCTCTTATAACTCCAGGGAGTCGGGGATTGGCGCCTCCGCGCGCCGCGATTATTAATATTTATTGACACTCACCTAGCATCGCCTATTAGCTGTACCTGTAGATGATCGACGAGTCTGACGCAGTGACAGGTGGATGCGACAGAACTAGTCCTCGCCAAATTATCGGCTTGTCACCAGGCGTAATCTCGGTGGACGACTCGTGAAGTGGAACTTTTCCCTTGGGATTTGTGGGCATATAATGACTGTCATATGGTATAGAAGAGTGCATAGAAGAGTATACTTGTATATCAGAAAATTTGTGAAGCGCTGTGAGAGGATTGTAATTATTGAGCCCGTTTTGTCGCGTCGTGATCTTATTGTGTTCCTGGATAAAGGAAGGTAACACGTGCACGCGTATAATCACAATTGCAAGCTCTGTATGCAGAAAATATGGCACCCCATGTCACCACGATACCCCCCTCTTCCTCTCTTTTATCTACTGCGACCTGGTCGACACTTGAAGGCATTCCTCGTCTCTTCCTCTACTTGTCTTTGTGCACTGATCCTGTCGTTACCGGCCCACCAGTACGTGCATAGCCACACGTCCGGAACTACATGTGCTCATGCGACTAGGGACACTCACGATTAGAATCAGGACTCTCTTAATTTTCATACTCGAGTCCCAACTCAACCAGGGCCAGCCTCACTTTTCTCCTGCACTTTTCGACCGTCCCGAGGCATTGCATCACCACCTGACAACGGTATGTACATATCTGTCTCTCCTACGTTGCTAGATTACTTATCGGGCGTTTGGTTGCCTAGGCATCTCTGAGCGTCTCGTTTGACTGATTGGCGCAATGGATTTTCCTGTACGCGGTCCTACTTGGATCATTGCCTCTTTAATCTAACTCTAGTGGCATTCTAGACTGGCGCCGGAGCGACAGGAGGTCCCATCTCTCCAGACGTACGCATTTCACGGTTTACCGTGCTCCGGGTTCTGCTGACTCAATAACTCCTCAGGCTTGGAAAAGAGCTGTGTACAAAGCTGCGCCACGCAACTTCTATGTCAAACTACTCCCTCCGGAAAAACAAGGTTTGTGTATACCCGGTCGGGCCGGTTTTATTACTCACATCGCTCTATAGGGAACAGCTATAGCTATGGTCTTCGCATTTGCCCAATAAAAGACGATAACATTTCGATTATTTCGCGCTCGACCTCGTCAGGCGGATCAACAGGTTCCGTTAACGAGTACGATGTTTGGAGGAGATGGGAAGACTGCTTGTGGTTCCAGGAGACCCTCGAGGTCGAATATTCTCGCTTGGCAAGGGAAAAGCGCAATCGCCTTGCCGCTGGTAAAGGCGTCAAGAAAAACGGAATTTATATACAAAGCGACCAAGCTGCCTCCTTCGATTCCCTACCCCCTGGCCCAGATCCCCATTCCGTTGCCCAAGACATACATGCATACGTCCCAAAGCTGACCAAGAAAGGCACACTCTTCCGTGCGAGTCAGGCCACAATCGACCAGCGATTCGAGGAATTCCGCGCTATGATTGACGCTCTTTTCGGAGAAGACGTGCCGACACTTGTTAAAGAGATCAGGGCTACTCGTACATTCACAGACTTTTTTGGCTTTTGGAGGAGGGATCAGGATCTGAAAAAGAAAACCCAACAACCTCATAAGGAGCTTGCTACTAGCCGCACCCGAGCCTCTCTCTCTAGCAGCATGTTCTCCGCATACTTCTCGGCATCGACTCCTGCGCTCTCTGAGATATTGCCATCTCCCTCGAAAGGCAAACAACCAGCGCAAAGGCAGCCTTCCCTCTGCGCTTCAACCCACTCCGATTCATCATCTTCTGATGGCTCCGTTTCTCCCCCGAAATCCAGACAATTGACGGCGGACACGGGCTTGAAGACGCCCCGAGCGACGTCCTCCTTGGGGTCTCGTACCACGCCCTCCTTGCCATCAACGCCTGTTTCCAGCTCTCGCCAGCTTCCAGCCACCGCTCGACAACCTATCATTGTGTCACAAGAAGCACCGATTAGGTTTGGGCACAATCCACAAGTCCTGGCCAGTGAGCGACCTGCGTCCATACTGGAATCGCTCCCAGAAGGTCGCGAACTCTCTTCCTCGCCGATGTCAGACGTGGACATGGACAGCAAAGCTTGGCGACGAAGACGGGCCGGATCCATCGCTAGCGATGCACATCGCAAAGCAAAGATTTATGCTGCCCCACCGCACAGTCTATCTGAGTATACTGAACCGCCCTCAGACCGAACAAGTAAGTGTTTTGTGCCCTATGAATAATCCGCAGCAACCCAACTGTTCCTCCAGCACCCTCTCCGCCTCGATATTCAAGGTATTCATGGCAAACAACACACTCTTCGGGGTCCACAAGGGCTGCCGCATACTTGGCTGAACTCGATGTGGACTACCATTTACCTAGCCCTAACCCAGAGCACGGACACCAGCCTAGGGCCTCCATGTGCAGCATGGCTTCCGTCATGACCGATTCTTCCTTCGATTCTGTGACCCCATGCTATCCAGGTCCTTCACCAAACTGGTCCTCAACGAACATCATGCGTCGGCCGCGACCAGCATCTCTCATGGAAGAACCTTGGGTGGATCACGGCCCGTGGTCGGAACATGATGGCCATGAACAGGGAGATGACATACTTGACGCCTACTTCTATGGTACGAGTGGTGTTTTTTTTTCACCTCCATTTGCCTGCTTATACTTGAGCTGCTTTCAGATTCAATCAGGCCGTATTCTCAAACCCCGAGTAATCAAGCCGAAACTCCAACAGCAATGGATGGGTTTCCATACATCACGCGACATCCTGAGCAGCATGACGCCCAAGGCCACAATTTAGGCTTCGTGTACCCCGATCGTCGACGCTCATTGACCACCTCTGTCTCGAGTGCATCTACCAATTCCAGCCTCGACCCGATGTCTATCTCTATCAAGGCGATGCATGAGGATAACATCATTATGCTCCGCGCACCTCGTCACCTCTCGTTTGAAGAAGTGCGTCAAAAGCTCTACGACAAGTTCATCCAGACTGGGAGGTCGCCCATCTCTGAATCATTTGCGATGGCGCTGCTGGTTCCACCACCCGCCGAAAGGTCGGGGACCGGGTGGCCTCGCGCAGGCTCGTTGTCATCTCTGGGGTCTACCGACATTAACAAGGCTGTGCTCCATTTCATAACATCCCAAGACGAGTGGGATGAAGTAATCGCGTTTCAAGGCACCAGGATCCTTCTGCGAATCATAGGGAGCCGGGAATAGCATTTATTATTCGTTCGCAGCCTGTCCAACTTTGTCTCGCATTCGTTTTTCTGACCCAATGCTTTCTTACACACTTTTTTTTTTTGTGGATATACTTATGTTGTTCGATCTACGGTTGTTGCACTATATTCACGTACATCGTTCGCTTTTGTTTCTTTCGCAACTTTTCGAAACTGTCTAAGTTTTCTGGTATTAAACCAGTGTTCGGATGTTGACTTGTTTTAAATACAGTAGAACACACTCATTACTAGCATTACTTTTGTTCTCATCCTGGGGCGAGCTCATGCACCTACGGCTGTCTGAGGCGAAGGTAGTACAAGCGATGGCTTGATCGCAACGGAGGCACCAACAGGTAGTGGCGTCCGCGTCCAATCCGGCAGTATGCTCCTCGGCTTCTGCTCAGGCTGGATAGCAGATACAACCATGTCGTCATCGTCATCGTTTTGAGACGAGAATGCCTCATCCCATTTCTCCCTCGAGACTTCTACTCCGCCTGTTTTCAGTGCGCTATACATTCAAAGGCTAGGTCATCAAAGCGCCCTGGGTGACCGGAGCCAACGAGCGACATACCCAGCTAATGATGCTCCGACCCAAGCCATAGAAGAGGGAGAGAATGCGGGTGCTTTACCTGCGTTGGCGTTTGCCCGTGAAGACGACGACGGTTGCGGAGAAGGGTTATTGAGGATTGCGATGTGAGGAAGGAGAGGACGGAGTGCCGCATAGCGGTCGTAAGCGGGTGGAAGTGGCTTGCCTGATCGTGTGGGCTGGCGTGGTGGCGATGTTGGAGGCGCGATGGCGCGCAGAAGCTCTGCATGGAGACGCGGGATGAAACCTGGCAACATCGCTGTTCCACCCGTGACAAGAATAGAAGATACGAGGGTCTTCCTGAGATCGACTGGTACCTAAGGAGCATCCATCCGACTTAGAAGAAGAACACGAAACGACGAGAGGCGAGTAGTCAGACCTTGAGAAGCGCTTCCAATATGACTTCTGCGACGCTGCTTTCGTCTACGTCACCACCCGAGAATAACACTTCTGCTGCACGTTCACGGATCCATCCTGGGACGATCAGAGTACCTCTTCCTGTTCCCGTCTGTTGTGGAACAGGGGGACCGACGCGGAGCTGGATGTCCGTTGCACTCGAGTGCCTCATAAACAGATTCGCCAGAATCTGCAAATGGTTCTCTCCGCTACCTGGTTCCTCTCGAGGATGTGAGACAATAGAAAACTCAGAAGAAGCCTGTTGTGAAGAATCGACACTTTCTCCCGCTTCCGAGGCACGAGAAAACTCCGATTCTGACATTGCAGCATCGCTGGAGGGTGGTAGGTCTGATTCTGAGGTGAGCGCGGGAGAGAACGGCCGCATGGCTTCACGATTCATTTCGGGCGCGGTGCTAACGAAGCAACTCCGAGTTTTGATGTCTTCGACGAGAGCGTCTGTAAGGATTTCTTGCGGTACGCGGGTAGCGCGGCTTGATGATGCGGAATTTACGGCACTGAGACTTGAAGGAGGTGGTATGTAGTTTCCAAAGAGGAGTAGAAGTGCACGAAGGTGGGATGTGAAGCGAGTACCTGCTAATGGCGTTGTTCGAAGATGGGGGAACATTGGTCGTGCGGCAAAAATCTATGGTATCAATCCGTGAGTTGGTTAGTAACAGTAAGTTGAAGAAACGAACAGGCAATGCCGTGGACTCGAGGTGGCCACAGTCGATAACAAGGCCTGTTATGCGACCAACTGAGAGGAGGGAGAGTAGGTGACTGGAGGCAAACGATATCGATGGCACCTTTTCAAGCCTTTGAATAAGCTGTCCTGGCTATAAGATTACCGAGCGAACCTGCAAGTTTCCAAACAACACTTTGGCGAATATCTCTTTGATGTAAAGCGGGAGCAGAGGATGTTCGACCAAAATCACCTTGCGTGACTTGGGGTCTGTGAGCAATGACCTAGGAGATTATTCTGTTTAATTAACAAGGGCTGACAATGTCCTGACGCTCACTGGTGGAATACGGAACGCATACATCGTTCAATATGGATTTCAAGCAGTTTATCTTCCTCCTCCCTTGCTGACGGATTGCTTGCACGACTCCAGCGCCACAGCGACTCAGAGGTGGCCGAATCAGCATAGAAAACGTCCCTTGGTTTTCCTTCCCCGCTAAACCCAACCTTCCAGATGCGCGAGCCCGGATCAATCACCACGCGGTCCTCTGTGCCATAAAGTGAGTGCCTGCGCGTAGTTGTGTAATGTGGCGATGATTGTAGAACGTGCGTGTTTGCGACTCGCGTGGTCGTCGGTGTCGCTGATGGTGTCGCTGAGCTTGTTTTTCCTCTTGGTGTAGACGGAATCGCAGGCATGAGACGATCTTATTGAAGTTGGGATGTTAGCAAGACCCATCAGCAGTGACCATTTTGGGAAGGAGGCGTATGACATAATTAATAGTACTTTTGCAGTGAGTACTAGTCAAAGCTCAAGTTCAAGAGATTGGAAAAGCTTCTTGGATCTTCTCCATGTGCAGAGATACGGAACGACAGTCATGAAAACGCGGCTTCCGAGTGACGTGGCTTTGGCGACGAATACACGCTGATCTTTGATGTCCGTTGTCGAACGAACATTTAGCACCGTTCGTTCCCGTCATACATCAATTTGACTTTCCTTCACGTGTCAATGATCAAGACGCGTCGATTAACGGAATGAACGCGGTGGTTAGCCACAAACCGCAGGGTATGTATTACACCCCATCGTCCCTTTCGTTTCTTCATCCTTACCGTACCACCTTCCACCTCTCACCGACACAATCGACGAATATCACCACCATCATTACCCTGTCACCTACCAGTATGATGAATAATGCAGGCTTTATACCCTGGTGCCCATGAATGATTGGCTTCTCGCCAATGGAATGGTACACCACTCGCTGAACGTGGTAACCATGAACCTGCATCATCTTGGTCTGAAATACTTGGGGGTCAATGTGTTCTGGGAGCTTGTAACCATGTGCCTCCACCACCAACCTTCTAGAGTCTATGGCTTGCAGGATCTGTCCAGCTGAAGCCCTGTGAGTGCCAAGATGGCTCACATGGGCCTGTCACTTTTGGGTTGCCATGCAACATCCTCCATCTTGCTTCTGACATGGACAATGTTGAATTTGTTGACTGTCATCCTACTCTATCATCCTTTCCTTATCATTACTCCCAAGCCTCCAGGGGCATTCCATCATTATCATACATCACTTAACTCCATCTTCATCTCCTTTCATGTTTCTGTTCCTAATCCCCTGTCATCATTAACAAGCACTTCTCCACCCATTCCACTACATGTAAGATAGGGCCTATGCAGAGTCCTCTAACCTCACGTTACAAAACGTTACATATTGTGACTATCACTTGAAAATCTATCCACTTATTATACGGGGCAGGAATCATGTTTCTCGCATGATCATAATGTCGATTTCATGTTGCTCGAGATTATAATCATTGAGATGGCCTTTTAATTAGAAGTACAGAATAAGTATAACAATTACAGTGTTGAATTCGCCCAACAAAAATCATCCGGCTCATTCCCAAAACGGACGCCGCAACTTCATTTCACATAGTATGCCAAAACGGAAGGGGTCAATGCTGAAGAGAATTGCCAATCTTGGCCACAATGCTAGAAAAAAAGCAAGATATGGCTTGGACCAGGACGACGTGAAGGAGAATAATGCACCTGCTGCTATGATCTCGAGCTCTTGTGTGACCTCTTGTCTCAATAACATTCCCACTGGCACAGTACTACTATGCCAACCAGAAGCTCTTCACTCATCCAGCAACTTGAATCTTAATCATGACGCTCCGAGTCCTGGCCTGGCTGTCATTTCCGAGAGTCTCTCTGGTCTGTCAGCAAACTCGAGGCAGGAGGAAGAACACCTCATTTGGGGTACATACCAGAAAATTTTCCTCTTGCCAGTGCATTCCGAGGATGCCGAGCCACAGAACTTAGCTGCCAGTGACTGCACGAAGGTTGCAGATCATCCAGTCAGTGAAGCAGGTGATCTGGGCTCACCTTTGAGA
>KN825903.1:0-12345 GCA_000827395.1 Paxillus rubicundulus Ve08.2h10 | reverse complement strand
AATCTAAAACAAAGAATACAACCAGCACATGTTAAAAACGAAGCCAGGTAGTAGTTGAAGCACCAGTGCAATGTGCTGCACTGTCGTCATGTTGAGAGTGAGGAGCAATATAACACTGACAAAATACAGTGAACTCTGGAACCAGAACACCAACTCTGCTTTCCTGGAATGTTGGAGTTCGTACCTCCGCTCTGCCACCAGGCGGATCCACTTGGAGTTTCAGCGCCCGCTTGGAATCCATGCGGAATTCATGCAGACTCTCATTACATCTCACCATTCTTGACTTGTCATCACTCCTGAGCCTCCAGGGGTGTTCCATCACTTTCCTACATCGCTTAATTCCATTTCCCCCCTTGTTCCTGTTCCTGTCCCCTTTATTATAGTTAGCCAGCGCTTCTCCGCCCACTCCGCTACATATATATACTTACTTTTTACTTTGGATTCCTCAGTCGTTCTTTGCCCCTCTTTGGCAGTGGCTGAGGTGAGTTTCCTTTATACCTATTTACTAGTCCTATCTAATCCCTAGTAGTCTGGGCAATCACTGCCCTATTATAGTTTTTGTCAAACACGTGTTACATAAGCAGCGTCAACGCATTGAGGACGCGCTGAACAGCACATTGTGGGTTACCCAGGAAGCCACGGGCTCTTGTCATCACTGGAAGCCAAGCAGAAAATGTTCACCTGCACAGGCTGCACACATTCAGTCACTCATTACACTGAGGAATATATCAAGAGATGAAAACGCACCTCCTGGTGACGAGCCTGCAAGCCAATCATCTGAGTCTTTATGTTTGAGCCCACCCGAGCGTGTGAGGGACCTCACCAACAACTTACACAATGCTTCTCAGAACTCTGGGACTTGAGAAAAAATGCCGGTGTGCTTGAGTTGCCTATGACGAAAAGGTTGTCCAGAAGCATCGAGATGATGACAAGAGGCAAGCAGCCTGGAAAAATGCAGAGGCTGCAAAGTTTGCTGCCTACATCCCACACACTACTGAAGCTGAGTTATTGAAGATGAAAGTTGCCAAGATTAACTTTCAGATCTGCTGGCATCACCATTTCGACACCCAAGTTGCAAGGGAGAAAGATCTTGGAAAGTGAAAGGAAGAGCGGCCTGTTGCATTGTGAGATGTGATCGGACAGTTGAATCATGGTGTGGTAAAGCCAAAGGATGGTCTATATACTCGTGTAGAGTGTGAGGACAACTCGAACGACATCATGACTGGTGAACCAATGTTAGGGGCCAGTGGGGATGAGCCTGAAAGGACATTGGACATGGAGGACGATGATTTTTATTAATTCTTACACTTGTTAATCATTTATACTTCTTCTATTTCACTTACATACCATTTCCTAGTTCCTACAGGCATATTTGACCACACTTACTACTTACAATCTTCTTAGATATCAGCTACACTCGAGATGTGCTGATTAGACCATGATTTCTTGCTTACATAATGTCCATTTTCCTTAGAGGCATTGCTGTTCCCCACTACTAGGGATTAGCTAGGAGTAATAGATAGGTATAAAGTAAACACACCTCAGCTGCTGCCAAAGAGGGGCAAAGAACAACTGAGGAATCCAAAGTGAAAAGCTAAGTATATGTATGTAGTGGAGTGGGCAGAGAAGTGCTTGCTAATGATAATCAGGGAAATAGGGACAGAAACAAGGAGGAGATGTAATTAAGCAATGTAAGAAAGTGATGGAGCATCCCTGGAGGCTTGGGAGTGATGACATGAAAGGGATGATGAGGCGTGATAAAAGTCCATGCAAGTTCCATACAAGTTCCGAGTGAATGCTGAAACCCTGAGTGGTTCTGCCTGGTGGCAGAGTGGAGGTACAAACTCCCACATTCCAGAAGTGCGGAGTTGGTGTTCTGGTTCTGGAGTTCACTGTATTTTGTCACAGCACTCCCCTCCCAGCCAGCCAGAACATAGCAAAACTGCATGTCAAATGTACATGCTGCAAGAATATTCTGCGAGAGGTGAGCCTTGCAGTTTCGATAGCGAGTGGTGAGTGCATCATCTGGGACAAAGAAATCAATATGGGTGCCATCAATGGCACCCTGACAGTCTTTGAAAAATGGGTAGAGTTTGGGTTCTTCATAAATTTTTGGGAATAACATTGTTGGGTGGAAGGTGAACATATTAGTTGTAAAATTGTGGTGAGACAACCATATCAAGGGTATGGCGGAAAATTTTACAAATATTAATTTTATTCTAGTTTACAATTAATAAAAATACCTATACCCACTTGGAGATAGTGTCTGCACTGTGCTGAAAGTACTAGTATTAGCTATGAGTAGTAAGTAGGTATAAAATAGACTCACCTCAGCCACTGCCAAAGAGGGGCAAAGAACAACTGAGGAATCTGAAGTAAAAACTAAGTATATATATGTGGCAGAATGGGCGGAGAAGTGCTCACTAATAATAATTAGGGAAATAGGAACAGGAACAAGGAGGAGATGGAATTAAGCGATGTAAAGAAGTGATGGAGCATCCATGGAGGCTCAGGAGTGATGACAAGAAAAGGATGATGAGGTGCAACAAAGTCTGCATGAGTCCCATACAAATTCCAAGTGAATGCTGAAACTCTGAGTGGTTCTGCCTGGCAGCAGAGCGGAGATAGGAATTCCAACATTCCAGGGGTGTGGAGTTAGTGTTCTGGCTCTGGAGTTCACTGTATTTTGTCATTCCCACTCAAGCACATTCATAGTCCCACACCCCAAACAAATTTCTAGTGCTGCTCCCGAATGAGAGGCTTCATGAGGATGTCCACTACCATGTTGTCTGTGGGAATGCAGCAGATGACGGCTTCTCCTTTTCTGACAAGGTTGTCTTGGACAAAGTGGTACCTCTGCTGAATATGCTTAGTCCACACCCAGAATTGAGGATCACAGCTTAAAATGATAGCAGCCTGGTTGATGCAGTGGAGGACAGTCAGCCCCTTTTGTGGATGTCTGATTTCTTTGAAGAAGCTCTGAAGCCATGTGAGATGTTGTCTGGTGAGACTAAGTCTGATGTACTCCAACTCCATGGTGGAGAGCACAACCATGCTCTGCTGTTTGCTGGACCAGGAGATAGCTCTGCAATTACTGAGGAAAAGGAATCTGGAGGTGGAGTGGGAATTGTCTGGATCCTGAGACCAACCTGCATTGGAGTACCCATGAAAGTTCATGTCCATAGATACCTCAGAGCCATCAAACCAGAGTTTCATGTCCTTGGTGGCTTGGATATAGTGGAATATGCGTTTTGCTGCTGCCAAGTGCATTTGCTTTGGTGCGACACTGAATTGGCTGAGTGTTCCGACTGCATATGTGATGTCCAGACATGTTCCAAGCATGAGATACATCAAGGAGCTGATAACTGTGAGATAGGAGACTTTCTGGCCTTCAATGACCATCTCCAGGAGGATCCAATTGTTCTCCAGATTTGTGGCAGAGAGCTGGGAGTTGTGTGCCATCAGAGTCCAGATGCGTTTGCAGGTGGTCATTCTGACATGATCTAGGATGGTCTGGGAGTACTGGCTCTGTGACAAGGAAATGGTCCAGAGTTTGCAGTTGTTAAGATCGAGGTTCTCTGGGCTGTCCAGAGTTGTCAGAAGAGTGGAGTGGACTTCAGCTTCAACTTATATTTTGCACCCTTGTTCCAAGTTCAGTCTGGTATTCACAGAGGGGCAGAGTAACAGTGGGCAGTGGAGCAGAGTGACAGCAGAGTGACAGCAGAAGGGGAGGTTGCAGGTTGCAGGGTCAGAGGGATGATGAGAAGACTGGCTTCAGGTGTTGAGGGAGGGACTTAAGATGGACAGAGCAGAGGAGTGATCAGAGTTGATATTCAAATTGCAGAATACAGAATACAGGAGGGGTTTATATACTACAGTGACAAGTAAGTACAGAGGGCACCAGAGTAACAGAGTGGAACAGAATGTGGGTCAAAGATATTGGAAAGATAGGAATGAGTCAAGGGGAGTCAGAACAAGTCAGATTTGGATGAACTGGAAGGGGGAGTTATTATATATGTCAGATGTCTGTCGAAGTATGAAGGATGAGGAACAAGGTACAGAAATCAGGGGTAAGAAAGATAAGTGGAAATGTGGAGTTGCAGAAAGGCAGAAATGTGGACTTGATATAGGTAACAAAGGTGGAGTTGAGCCAGAGTAGGCTCCAGAGGAGTGGAGTTGACTGTCATGACATGGTATATGACAGCAGTCCTGGTTGATTTTGATTCTGAGGATGTATTTCGCTTCTCTGAAGTCATGCATTTTGAAGGCCACTGAGAGTTTGACTTTGACAGAATCCATAAACTGTCTAGTGGTGTCTTGAGGCCTTTTATTGGCTTACAATCAATTGGAACATAAAATACTTTTTTCTGACACAGCCATAGGACTTTAGCTTGGGAGACTGGTTGAACAATCAACAAGAAAGGAAATAGAGAAAGACCTAAGTGAGGTTAGGTCATGTGATGGTACAATGGGTCAGGTGATCAAGAAAAAGATAGGGAGTGTCCAAGATGTCGTAACAGAAATGAGGATACTCCTGCATGAATTCCTGACATTGTCTGACTTACTGACATCAGGTAAATTTGGCTGTGAGTGATACAGAGTGACACTGACAAGTGTGTGCTATTTGCAGTGGGATTTGTGAAGGTTGTCCAGCATCTCACCCAAGGAAGGGATGAGGGAGACACGACTAATGAATATATCAAGGTCTGCAGATTTCAATATGCACTGGTACAGCATAAAATTGATGTGCCCAACAGATGTTCAAGCAGATTGGCCCCCAAGAACACAATGCCATAACCCAGATGTTAGAGACAAACAGCCTCAAAAGGAAACTGAGGTAAGTCATTTTAGTTCTCACACACAATTTGTTATTGAATGATGAGGTAGGTTGACTTATTTGGCATCAGAATGTATTCTCAACACCAAATGACCAAAATCAACCCACAAGGTATCATTGACCAAAATGAATTATGCACTGGTTCCAGCTATTGAGCAGATTGACAAAAGCTATAATAGGGCAGTGATTGCCCAGACTCAGCCACTGCCAGAGAGGGGCAAAGAACGACTGAGGAATCTGAAGTGAAAACTAAGTATGTATATGTAGCAGAGTGGGCAGAGAAGCGCTCGCTAATGATAATCAGGGGAATAGGAACAGGAACAAGGGGGAGATGGAATTAAGCGATGTAGGAAAGTGATGGAGCGTTCCTGGAGGCTCAGGAGTGATGACAAGCAAGGAATGATGAAGTGCGATAAGAGTCCGCACAAGTTTCGCATGGGTTCTGAGTGGATCTACCTGGCGGCGGAGTGGAGGTACAAACTCTGACGTTCCGGGAAAGCGGAGTTGGTGTTCTGGTTCCGGAGTTCACTGTATTTTGTCACAGATTCCATACAATAGCACACTCATCTACCCCACCATTGAAATGAACCTTTTGCTCAATTCAATGCAATTCCTGACATTGCCATTCTCCTTGCACACCAATTGGGGGTGCATTTGGACCCCCAAATCATGTTTCTTGGTGAATGCACATTCTCCCAAAGCAAAGAAGTACTCATGAAGAAATTCCAACTCAAAATTGATGCCCATCTGGAGATCATCATGGTTATGATGATCAACATTACACAAGACCCACTGTATCATTCTCCTAAGGAGGGTTCGATCACATGGCACACATTCTGCCACTATGTGGAATGTAGTTCATTATCAGAATTTGTGAACATGATGGAGATGATGGAGCACTTGGTCCAGTCACAGTTGCAGATCACTTGTGGTGCCAGATCATGCAAGTCAACTATTACATCTGAGTAAAGGACAGAGAGAAGAAGATTGATATCTGCAAGCATGGCAGTCAGATGACTGCACATGGTGTAAGTGAGATAACAGATGGTGCGATTTGGACTAACAATACATAGACTGTACTCCCACAGGTTGATATGGAAGCAGTGGATGTCATGATCAGCAAAGGGCTTGTGAAGATTTGGGATGCCATCATTTGCTTCAGCAAGCAGCCCAATCCCAATGCAGACACAGCTTCCCTTGAGGTGAGAAATGCTCTATGGGACTTTAACTGGCGGCAGTGCCAGATAAGTATTGCAAACACTGCTGAACAAACTGCACATGAGTGATTCCAAGCTTGGTATAAAGACACCTTCAGGGGCACCAAGTGTTCTATTGATGACATTGATACCTCTCCACCTCACTCTCACTCCTTGGGATCCTCATGGGTCTCCCTCCCCTTGCAATCAGCCCTATGTTCCCCACCAGTCACCTGTGCCAGGAGCCACAGACTGGCTGGAGAAACACACAGCAAACAGATGGTTACTAACAATTCCTGAACACATCACCGTCTCTGATGCAGACAATACCATTGCTGGATTTTAATGCAGTTTACTCTCTACTCTTACTCCTCTTTAATTACATTGATTTGAGACACTGTTGTATGTACATGATGCATATGCTATTTTACCTTGTTTACTTGGCAGCTGTTCATAATGTGCAACATGCACTACATGGGTTCAGGGTTTGTCAGGGTTCACTGGCACCACTGTCCATATCATGTCTTCACAAGGTTGTGCCATTAAAAAGCCAAATATTCTTTCCCCTTCAACATTGGCAACTTCTCAAGTGGCTGACCTTTCATAGAATTTGTTTGCATTCTCGATCCCTCATTCTCTAACTTCTCTTTTCCATGCAAGTTCAATGTTGCTGTCATGGCTGAGGTGGTCCAGCAACCAGGGGTGGCCCTGATCCCATTTCCCTGCCATTCAATCCCTCTATTCCAGATGTTGTCCTGATAGCAGCTCCAAGAACATGCAGGACCCATCATCCACCTGCACAGTACAGGGAACATTTTCAAGATGTTGGTGAACTCATTGACATTCACAATCATCCTGATGTCTCAGAGGAAGAATTGGAGTTGGGGATGGCAGGCCAATCTGGCCCTGTCATGCAGTTATTGTGCCAGTAAACAAGTCTACTCTGGACCACACCAGTGAATCTATGTCAGATCCACTCATTGATAGGTCCACATCCAACCCAACTGTCACAGATCCCCTCACCACCAACACTTCCTCTACCTCCCACAAGGCAGTTGACATAGAGTTCTTCTTTCAAAAGGAGAAGGAAAACACTATTTGTAAGCCATGCAAGTGAGTCAGCTGTCCATGGTGAGCTTCCAGTGAGTATTTGCTCACACCAATGGTAGATCAATTGCAGCTGAACTTGCAGACAAAGGGGAGTCCTACAACGTGGTGTATCATTTTAGCCCAAAGATGTCCAACACTAGCCTCCATTATCACATGGAGGGTAGGCATACACTCCTCTACCTGGACCAAGCCAAGAAGCATGGATGGGCTATCCAGTCCAAGCTGGTGAAGGCTGTGTTCATGTCTGGCTACACATTCAAGTCCCTCAAGCATGTTCTCACCCAGCCTGGGGTCAAGCTGGATGACTTACCCCCTCCTCCTCCTCCTCCTCCTCCAGATCCATCTGATCGCCTACCCATGGGTATCATTCCATCACGGAAACAAGGGCTTGGTACTTGTCTCCCCCAATTCTCAATCAATGGACTCAAAAACTATATTATCAGTTACTTCATTGCAAATGACCTGGTTCATACCCCCATTCATTCTTGGTTTTGCACATCTAACCCATAATGGTTAATTTTAGGTGATTAACAAGATTGAAGACCTGAGGTTTCACCAACTTATTCTCTACTGCTGCCCTCAGAACATTACAGACTCTGACATCCCTCATTGCACAAAAATGCATGAGGTTATCCTCAACAACTTTGGAAAAATGTCCACTGCTCTGCAAGCTGAATTTCAGTAAGTTTTTATGTTGCCATCATGTTGCCATCATTCATGCATAATTTTAATAGATGGCAATGGGAGAAATCTCATTCACTGCTGATATCTGGTCAAGTGAGAGTCTTGATCCATACCTTGCTGTCACAGCCCACTGGATTGGGCAAGACACAGAGACTGGAATGTGCAAGCTCAGTTTCAAGTCTGCTCTTATCACATTTCACTACATTCCAGGGAGTCATATAGGAGTCATGATTACCAGAGCATTGTTACATCTAATTGACCATGCTGGGATTTGTCTCAACAGGGTACATGCCGCTTTGTTACTTCACAGTTGACACTTGTTTCTCACTGGTCTCACTGTCACCTTCAGCTTGGTCACTTTACACTGGATAGCGCTGCTAATAATGACACTGCCATGGTTGAGCTCTCCAGGATTCTACTTGAAGAGCAGGAATTCTTTTTCAACCCTGTTGATCGCCACATTCATTGTTTTCCTCACATCTACAACCTTTGTGTTCAATGCATGCTTGACAAGTACACACACACAGACTTCAGCCAATGTCCACAGATGTGGAATAATTCAGCAGGGGTGGTAATTTACAGAGATTCATACACCAAGACAGTTTGCAACAATCCAATTGGTCAAGGGAGAGACATCATTCACACTATTTGTTCATCTAGTCTGCACCATTTGAACTTTAGGCAAACACTCATATCAGGAAACGAGCAAGAGTGGTTCACCAATGATAAAGGAAACATCATCATGTTACCTGTAGTCCAATTGCTTCACAATGTCAAGACACATTGGGACTCAACATACTATATGATAAACTGCTTGCATGCTCTTCAGCAAGTAAGTATCTATGACATCTTGGACTTCTGAACATCCATGATGTTGTCGATGTTACCAGGTTGTCAGTTACTTCCTGTATGCTCCCCGCAACACCAATATTGCAGACCACAAGATGCTATCTCTGGGCTGAGAGGTTTTACAGGACATGGAAGTGGTTTTAGAGGTACAAGTAACTAGTACACTCCACTGTTCCAGTTAACATAATATCTCACACTGCCTCCTCAAAGGTCCCTTCCCATGCTCAACAGAGCATGTGTGGGGAAAGCATACCATTACTTGGTGGAGCCCTCCCATTGTATGAAACATTCTTGGCTCAATGGACAGGCCTATCTTTGGCATGTGATCATCCTCAACTCGTGTCATTCATCTCTCCTGGACTTGAGTCAGCAAATTATTACCATGATCATCTCAGGTGTAGCAAAGCTTACCTTTTTGCAATCTGTAAGTCATCTTGTTATTACAATACAATATATCGAACTTCTATCCTTCAAAAGTTGTTGACCCATGTATTCAACTATCATGGGTGGAGCAGCATTGGGAAGTAGAAGGAATCATGACTGCAAAGACAGACAGACATCAGAAGGTGAGTTGACTATCACAGATCTGACAAAATACAGTAAACTCCAGAACTGGAACACCAACTCCACATTTCCAGAATGTCAGAGTTTGTACCTCCACTCCACCACCAGGCAGACCCACTTGGAGTCTCAATGTCTGCTTGGAATTCACATGGGACTTGCATGGACTCTATCACACTTCATCATCCTTTTCTTGTCATCACTCCCAAGCCTCCATGGATGCTCTGTCACTTCCTTACATCACTTAATTCCATCCCCTCCTTGTTCCTGTTCCTATTTCCCTTATTATTAGTGAGTGCTTCTCTGCCCATTCTGCCACATATATATACTTAGTTTTTACTTTGGATTCCTCAGTTGTTCTTTGCCCCTCTTAGGCAGTGGCTGAGGTGAGTCTATTTTATACCTACTTACTACTCATAGCTAATCCTTAGTAGTCTGGGCAATTACTGCCCTATTATGGTTTTTGTCAAGATCAAGAAGCCCCACTCAAAAACTGAATTGGATGTAGCTGGAAGAATACCACGAAAAATATTCCACTCAAACTGTTGTGTCACCATCACCCACCCACTCTGTCCAACCCCATGCTTTTATGACACTGGGTGAGAAGTATGGCCTTGCCAACATGAGTATTCAGGCAGAAGAATGGGTCATCCAATCAATTGATCAAGAATACAATGCCTACTCCACTTCCAATCTTGCACATGCCAATACTAATCCCCTCATGTTTTGGGAGTTGAAATGAGAACACTATCCCACAATATTTTGAATGGCCATGGACTACCTCCCAATTCAGCCCTCTTCAGTCCCATGTGAACAAGTGTTCTCTTCTAGCAGCCTGACAGACACAAAGCAACACAACCAGATTAACCCCATTTTGATGGAAGCCTTACAGATCCTCAAGTCTTCTCTCAAGAGGGAACAGCCAAGTCCCAAAGAGTGGATGACACTGCAGCAAGAAATGTTGTGTGACCAGGATGGCAGCCAGATTCTTGCAACTGTGATACCAGTACAAGGCAATGGCACCAATGAAGTGCTAAAGGCAATCACAGCTGAGGAGGGGGAGTCATTACCATGTCACATTGACATTTATTAGTATCATGCAGAACACTATCTCATACAGGTCTCCATATGCTAGTCTCTTGTCCTTACTTTTTTGTCCCGCAGGCTGTGTCATACATTGATCATCCTATATGACATGAAGTTTGTGCAACATGATTCCCACTCTACAGTGTTGTTATCCTGTGTTAGTCAAGGCACAAGGCATTGTGTCATGATAAGCAGTGCCACCCACTCTTTCTTTTTGTCCTGCTGTGAGCCTCATTCAGAGAACTCATTTTAAGCTCCCTCCAAGGGCACATCACATTCCTTTGTGCATCACAGTATGCTAGATCCTTACTCTAGCATATACATTTCTTTGGTCTTAACTCATTTAGCATGGATTGGTTGTTCATTAGCCAACTTTAAACTGGTTGTTGTAGTTTAGTCATATTTAGTTGAACTGCTAATTCACCACTACTTGATTCATTTTGGTTATGGTTAGTCAGCAATGTGGCTATGACTTGAACTGGCTAAAATTGAGAGTCATGGCAACACAAACTGATACTTGAGCTAGGATCCAGTCCTAATGGACTGGTAGCTCAGTTGGAAGAGTACCACTGTACTATGCTGGAGGCCATGGGTTCACTCCCTGTGTAGTCCACTTTTCTGGCATATTTTGGCAATATCATCAAGTCCACACTCACCTCAGTTGTGTGTATACAGAACATACCAGACACAACCCCTCCAAAACCTCTGAATTCCATCTAAAAACTCACCTCTGGCAGACAAATTCCTAATTTGTGCACTGTCTCCCAAGTGTCGGGTTTAGGAAGAGCCCGTTTTGGCGTGTATGATAGACAGCATGACTGAAAACCCGCTCTGGGCACGGCGGGAAGCACTGAAGCGCACAAGTAACGGAGCGTCGATGTGTATAAAGAACTTCTAAGGACAGGCCATGGAGGTAGACAACTGAGTAGTGCGTGTGTGCGATAGCATATGTATCCCACGTTGAACATGATGATGTGCCCTAGGCTTACAATGGCCCACGAGGAGGAATGGTGGACAGTGGCAGATCCACACTTGGATCAGGTACTGCTAATCAGTCAGCCCACAAACTAACGTCCCAAAGGGCACAAACGGACCGTATGCATGACGTTAGGCACAAACAGAATAAGGCGTTTCGTGCATGCCTATGGGCGTGCATACCATCCCGGGACAACACGGTCCCCTCGACCCCGCTACCCAGTCACACAAAATTCCTCTGCCACTACATCGCTGGTTGTCACTCGGACTGATCAGTGTCAGGTATCCCAAGTCCTGGACGATGACATCTCCTAGAGGTGAGCTGGCGATGAGGGTAAACAACGACAGCGCGTAGAATGAAACTGCGACACCCATTGTTAAACTAGTAAGAAGCATGTCAAGTGATGCGTTGAACGTGCTTGTAGTAAAGCTTATGAGGGCACCCTAAGGCTTAGGGCATTTCGAACTTCCAGCGCATGCGATTTGGTAAGTGTTGTGCTACGTACCTATTCGCACCCCAGGGCTCATCGTTTCAAGAAGAACAAGGTACGGACACATTTACATTGACGTCTCAGTGGCGACCTGGCTGGTGACCCGGGTATACTCCATGTGTCATACAAAGACCTCGGAAACCGCTTCCCTTACCACATCTAGGTCTCGCCAATCTTCAGTCTGTCCACTGACTTGGGCCTTTTCTTCTTTCCTTTGCCTCTCATCCAATCCCCCTCCATTGGCGCTCTCCGTCTGCGCTCGCTGAGCGCTTAACGTTCACACCGTTTGCAGAATGTCACTTCCATTGCACTCTTTGCCCTGGACAAGACTAGGCGTAACCCGTTGTGACTTCGTCACACAAAAAGGGGAGGGGCATGGCCATAAGCCCCCACCTTTCTTTTTTTCTTTGACATCACATTTCAAATTTCAAATTAAGATTGAATCACACATGTTCAATGAGAATGACTTGCAAGCTTTTACATTTGATTGATCAAACCTCTAAGTACTTCAGTAAATACAACATTTGTGGTTTTTGTGCTATTTTGATCTTGTGGA
>KN825902.1:0-12308 GCA_000827395.1 Paxillus rubicundulus Ve08.2h10 | reverse complement strand
GCGGCGCGGAATATGACACAATCATAGACCTTTCGCAATTTTCTCCCCACTCTATCCACAACCGACAATTTATCTACAACCTAGACAATGTAGACAGAATCTCCCAAGAGCTAGGAATCCCTTGGGAGTTGTCCAAAGACCAACCTTTCGGCCCGTCGACAACGTACATTGGTTTCCTATGGAGCCTAGACAGCCAGACAGTATCTCTAAGTCCCCCTAAAGTAACTAAATACCTAACAGCGATTGAGGCATGGTTACAACACCGTCGTCACATCCTCAAAGATGTACAGCAGCTTTATGGTAAATTACTACATGCGTCAGCAGCGATCCCTCGTGGTCGAGCGTATTTAACAGGCCTCGAAAGTATGCTGATAACCTGTGGTAAGCGCCTGTTCGTGCCTTATCACCCCAACACAGGCATCGTGGAAGATTTACTTTGGTGGGAACAAAAACTTCGCTCGGGAGCAGTCTGTCGCCCTGTTACTCCTCCCCCCACCTACCTAGACATCCTAGCGTTTTCTGATGCCAGCTCAGAGATTGGTATCGGCATTGTTATCGGAGAACATTGGAGAGCTTGGCATCTCATCCCAGGATGGAAGACTTCTGGAGCACAGCGAGACATTGGCTGGGCCAAAGCAATTGGATTCGAGTTCCTTACTTATGCTATCCACTCTTTCCTCTGAACACCTCAGAACATTGTCATCTATGGTGACAACATGGGGGTCATCGAAGGATGGTGGAATGGCAGGCACAGGAACCCCACAGTCAACTCTGTTTTCAAGAGAATCCACTCTTTCATCGGAGGATCAGACAGAATCCTCAGCATCCTCACTCAATACATCTGAAGTGCCGACAATCCAGTGGATAAGCCTTCTTGCACTATCTACCCCCCAGTTTCCCTCCTCCTCCCAACCATACCCATACCCATCCACCTCCAAGACCTACTCGTTGACGCTACCTCTCTGCTATCTCCCAAAGAGCTCAGGCTCTCACGAGAAGAAGCTTATAGCTCCTCCGCCTCCAAAACCATTGACCAGATCTGCATCAACCAAGAGGCTCTTGACCGCTCCAGAGCACTCAGACAGGTTGAAGAGGAGCTCATCCACCATAGCCTCCTTGATGACTGAGCCTGAATGGGTCCATTTCAACACCATGCTTCCTCTCTCGTCCATGAACTTGCCTCACTCCCCACAAAAACACTGTCCTTATAAGTCTGGCCTCACACCTAAGCCGTCATCCCTCCGCCCCCATTGTTTAGCAAAAGACAGACTATGCCTATGGATTCCAGCATCCCCCTCGCTCTGTTCCACTTCACTACCTCAGCCCTCCCCAATCCTAGAAACCACGCTAGACAGAATCCTACACGTCATTGGGGTGTCTTGGACCAACAGCACCAAAGAAATTTAAGTACTGGCCTATTAATATTCCACGTATACAGCAACCTCAACCAGATCCTGGAACCCAAATGTTGCCCCATTTTTCCAACCCTCCTCCTCACCTTTCTCTCTAGCTGCGCAGGTGCATACTCCGGTTCAGCTATCGCCAATTATGCCTCCGCCTTACGTGCTTGGCACATCCTCCATGGCCATCCCTGGTCCATCCAGCCAGATGAACTCAAGACCATTATAAATGGGGCAACCAGGTTGATGCCAAAATCTTCCAAACGCAGCCAGCACCCTCCCCTTGCAATTGAAGACATGAAAGTCATCCAGGCTCACCTGAATCTAGATGACCCACGTGGTGCTGCTATCTTTGCTTGCATCGTAACAGTCCTATACTGCTTAGCCAGGCTTGGAGAGTTCACTGTTCCAGCTATTTCCAAGTTCAATCCATCAAAACACATCACCCATGCAGACCTGCTCCACCTCTGGGACCCAGAAGGACTCCTGGTTATGAAGTTTCACATCCCTTACCAAGTGCTCTGCTACTGGTGAAGACATGCGGTGCGCGCCACTACCAGGCTGCATAACAGACCCTCAGGCCGCATTGAAGAATCACTTCCATGTCAACCCAGCCCCTCAAGATGCTCATTTATTCTCCTGGAAGCACCCGAAAAGCAGCCTGCACCCTCTTTCAAAAACCAAGGTAACCAGCCATCTCACTGCCATCAGCAAAGCCTGCAGTTTGTCCAACTTGAAGGGCCACAGCCTGCAGATAGGAGGAACCCTGCACTACCTACTCAAAGGTGTCCCTTTCAATGTAGTCAAAGTCATGGGTCACTGGACCAAAAATTCTTTCACACTGTACCTTCATGACCACGCTTTAATCCTGGCGCCATTCCTCCAAGCAAACGATGAGGCCTTGGCATCATTCAGCCATTTCACAATGCCCCCAGTTCACTGAATTAGTAAGTCACCCTCCGCCTACTCAAGGGGGCTCAAGCTTCACATGATGCGTCGCTGGGCTCCTAATGTTTGGGAATCACGGCTCATCTTGCCCTCGCCAGGTTCAGGTTTCAGTTTCGGGCTGAAAAACCCTTCGGGTTTTTTCTCCCAACCTACTCCATTCATTGTCCATCGCAAATTCCACAATTCATGTACGTAGTTCTTTTCATGGCAACATGCAGTCAATTGATTCATCCACTGCTACTGCCACCCTTCTTGGTCCAGCCACTGAGAGTAATGATATACGAAGATCATGAACTCCATCAAAGCCAAACTCTCAGCAGCCTTCAAAATGCATGACCTCAGAGAAGCCAAATACATCCTTGGGATTGAGATCAACTGGGAACACAAACTCTAGACCATCTCCCTGTCACAGTGCCAATACTCCCATACCATCCTAGATCATGTTGGAATGACCACCTGAAAACCCATCTGGACTCCAATGGTGCACAACTCCCAGCTCTCTGCCACAGATCTGGAGAATGATCAGATCCTCCTGGAGATGGTTATTGAAGGCCGGAAAGTCTCCTATCTCACAGCCATTGGCTCCTTGATGTATCTCATGCTTGGAACATACCTGGACATCACATATGCAGTTGGAACACTCAGCCAGTTCAACACTGCACAAAAGCAAATGCACTGGGAAGTGGCAAAATGTGTATTCTGGTACATCCAAGCCACCAAGGACATGGAACCCTGGTTTGATGGCTTTGAGGTGTCTATGGACATGGACTTTCAGGGGTACTCCAATGCAGGTTGGTCTCAGGACCTGGACAACTCCCACTCCACCTCTGGATTCCTTTTCCTCAGTAATCACAGAGCTATCTCCTGGTCCAGCAAACAGCAGAGCATGGTTGTGCTCTCCACCATGGAGTTGGAGTACATCAGACTTAGTCTTGCCAGACAACATCTCACATGGCTTTGAAGTTTCTTTGAAGAAACTGGACATCCGCAAAAGGGGCCAACTGTCCTTCACTGTGACAACCAGGCCGCAATCATCCTAAGCCAAAATCCTCAATTCCAGGCATAGACCAAGCACATCCAGCAGAAGTACCACTTTTTCTGAGATGACCTCATCAGAAAGGAAGAAGCCACTATCTGCTATGTTCCTACAGATGACATGGTAGCAGGCATCCTTATGAAGCCTCTCATTCGAGAGCAGTACTGTAAATTCATTTGGGGCATGGGACTACAAATGTGCTTGAGTGGGAGTGACAAAATACAGTGAACTCCAGAACTGGAACACCAACTCCACACTTCTGAAATGTCAGAGTTCATACCTCCACTCCACCGCCAGGCAGAACCACTCAGAATCTGTCCAGAACTTGTGCAGACTCCTATTACATCTCATCATTGCTCCTGAGTCTCAAGGGATACTCCATCACTTTCCTACATTTCTTAACTACATTTCCTGCTTGTTCCTGTTCCTATTCCCTTGATCATCATTAGCAAGCACTTCTCCACCCACTCCACTACATACATATACTTAGTTTTCACTTCAGATTCCTCAGTTGTTCTTTGCCCCTCTTTGGCAGTGGCTGAGATGAGTTTACTTTATACCTATTTACTACTCCTAGCTAATCCCTAGTAGTCTGGGCAATCACTGCCCTCTTATAGTTTTTGTCATGGGCCACAAAAATGAACAAACTGATGTTGGACCTTGTGTCTTTCCCCCTGAGCTCAAATCCCTGAAAACCCTGGATTCTTTTGAAGCCTATGTCACTTTGTAGATACTGGACTTCTTTAAGTTGTTGACTACTTTCCAGGAACATGCAAATGATGAGCTGTAACAGTTATTCACTACTACCCTCATCCTCTTGGCCATCATTTGACCCTCTGAGTCTATGAAATTCAGTGGCAAGTCAAATGTAGCAGCGCTCAGGTGGCAGCTCCAAATCATGCACATTTTTGAGGTGTAGCAATCCTATTGCAACACATAAAGGTCAGCAGGTGGTGAAATCAACACATCCAATCATTGGCCAAATACACACCTTGCCAGCCTGTGCCAAGTGGAAAGGATAGTTTTTGGATATGTGTGATATAGGACTGCAAGTGGTCTCAGTTGGCCAAGGAAATATGCACATCAGTAAGAGTCAGGTGGTGATGATTAGATAGCTGACTTTCCACATATCTAAGTACACTTGGATGGCAAAGAAACTGGTGAGGTGTCAGGTCAGGAAGGTGATAATCCATGCGACAAAGGTTGTTGAAGATTTCATTGTGTATGTGCAGGGGTGTTTTAGTAGGTAATGGGATCAGATGAGTATGTTGTCCTGAGCACATGACCAAAACCTTGGAACAAACTGTCCTGTACCCCTCAAGAGGCTGATACACTTGAAATATCACTCACAACACTTCATATGGATGGAAGTATGATTGGTGACCATGGTACCGCCATGTTGAAAACGGGTTGTGAAGATGGAAAATGGGTTGTGGGTAAGTTACAGTAGCATTAATACAAGCAGAATACAAATCCTACAGAAAATCTAAACTATTAATTTAAATTTCCAATAAAGTCCGGTTGCAAACTGGTTGCAACCAGTTGCATTTTGCCATGGCAGGGGCGGCAACTGGTTTTGACAGGTCCGGTCCTGGTTGCACAATATCCGGGACATAAAAAGACCGGTTTTGGTCCAGTTGTGCCAAAAATGGCACTAAAGACCGGACCGGACCGGACTTTTCAACACTCGTAATGTCATGCATGTCAACTTGTGATCTGAATGCCATCACCTTTGTTTCTTTTCATTGGTGTGGTTCGTGCTGTCCACGTTGGGGCATTTTCAGCTGGATTCATTTTATCAACAAATGACTGATATACATCCAAAACTCTATGAGTGATATATGTGGGCTGATAGACACACATGGGTGAATATGCCCAGGACATATGGTCCCAGACATGCAGACTCTGTATTCAGAAGGAGACGTGGGATATACATACTGCAGATATATACCTGATATCCTGCTGCAGATACAGCTCTGATGTCGTTTTAACAGGGTTCTCCTTCACATCTCAGCCCCATACAGTAGACTTTCTCATAATACATCATTGTATTATCACCATTGTTCGATCTCACTCATGTGACCACTTATTTTTACCGCAACGAGATCGTGAAGAAGTTCTGTTGCCGAGAGTGTACTGATACGCTGGATCCAAGATCAATATTTTATATATTTTTCGTATCGTGGTCGTTTGGACGTGTAGTTCTAACACGCCGGATCATCGCGTCTCCACCAGTATAATTGGTGCGGGTTCACGTCGACTTATCTGTCTGTCATATCCATCCGCATTCTCGCTAATTGAACAGCATGCCTGTTGCTCCTCTACTTGAACAAAACATCCACATTGTACCGTCTTTCACTCTAGAAAATGGAAGCGTAATCCGAGACGTACCCGTCGCGCACAAAACGTGGGGGTGTCTAAATGAGACCAGAGATAACGTCATGATCATTTGCCATGCATTCACCGGGAGCGCTGATGTGGAAGACTGGTGCGTGTTGTCGTCCTTCAGGGGTTGGCTGTCTGATAACAGCCCATAGGTGGGGTCCTCTAATCGGTCGTGGAAAGGCATTCGACCCCAATCGTTTTTTTATTTTCTGTGCTAATGTTCTGGGCTCCCCATACGGTACGGCCTCCCCTGTCACAACCAACCCGGACACAGGAAAACCGTATGGCCCCGAGTTTCCCCAGACGTCTGTTCGTGACGATGTTCGGTGAGTCCGGATTCACGACTTTCCATCGCGCAGCTAATTTCATGTGCTAGACTCCACAAACTAGTGCTAGATCATCTCGGCGTATCGAGGGTGGCCATTGCCATCGGTGGATCCATGGGTGGCATGGCCGTGCTGGAGTGGCCTCTGTGCAGCCCCCCCGGATACATCCGCCACATCATCCCCCTCGCTACTTCAGCGCGACACTCCGCATGGTGCATAAGCTGGGGAGAGACACAGCGACAGTGCATCTACAGCGATCCCATGTACGAAGATGGCTATTACGTCGCTCAGCCCTCCGCAGGGCTCTCTGCTGCACGTATGGCCGCTCTGTTGACTTATCGTTCTCGTGACTCCTTCGAGAGCCGATTCGGACGGCGTCCTCAGGTTGTTCCAGTGTCAAACCCAACACCAACACCACCCACACCTCTCGCCCTCTCAGCAGCCGATCAGGCCCTCATCGCACACAATGAAGGCCACCAAAAGGCCTCTCGTCCACATTCCCAAGCCCAAACCCCAGAAGGCCCAAGCACAGTCCGACCATTGTTGTCCCCCCCACCACCTCCCCTACCACCCGTCTTCTCCGCCCAATCATACCTCCGATATCAAGGTGCCAAGTTTGTCGCACGTTTCGATGCCAACTGTTACATCCACATCACCCGCAAAATGGACACACACGACGTCGCAAGGGGACGCATCACCCCATTTGCGTCGTCCTCCGAGCCCGAGCCCCAATCTACAGAAGCTCAGTCGGCCGCGCTAGCCGCTGCCCTTGCCACCCTTCCCCGCCGCGCGCTCGTCATCAGCATAGAGACAGACGGACTGTTCACGCCGACCGAACAACGAGAGCTGGCGACTCATATCCCAGATGCCGAGCTGGTGGTTATTCCTTCCCCCGATGGACACGATGGATTCCTTCTCGAGTTTGAACAGATAAACAAGCACGTGCTGGGGTTCCTCAGGAGAGAATTTCCGGAGTTTTATGAGATAGAAGGGGAGGGCCCGGGGACGCCTTTGGAGGACTTCTCTGTCAAGAAGACAAGCCTATTTGGGGAGGCCGAGGCCGATGTTACCAGATGGTAGTTTTCCATTTATATTTATATTTTGTTTCTTGTGTCTTCTTTTGGGGGATAGACCGATAGCTCAAGTTCTTGCGCCACGCAACCGGGCGGGATACGTGCCATGCATGCAACACCTTGACTTATCAGTATGTGCACTTATCTAGCGTCACTCCGCAGCAGTATTCCCATTTGTCATAATGTTACCATCCAACTGGTACTTGTAAACTGGTTTGTATGTTATATATTCTCGGGCAAGACATGCTACTCCTGGACCGGTACAAGTCTAGGACTTCGGAGTCTCCTTCAAGCGTTGGCGGGACGCCCCTAAGCTTAGGTTCACCAGTGCCGAGACACCACACCAGGTCGTTCAACGAGCCAGTTCCACGATTACACGGAATATCATATACGTAGCCGATACAGTAGATAAAAGGAGAGGTATGCCAGACGACGACAGTCTGTGGGGTCTAGTAAACGAATGACATTAATGGGATACGTGGGTGTCGACGAACGCGAGGGAAAGCAAGGGGGATAAAAACAAGAAGGCGCCATACCACTTCAAAACCTCCGTAACCCACCTCCAACCAACCCCTCGATCGAATGGTGCTCAAGCTCATTCCGTGCTTTCAATATAGTCGCGTGCATCTCCTTCATTGCATTCCCGAGCTTGACCCCGAACCGACTGAGAATGTCTCGTTGCCAGGCATCGTACTTGGCGTTCACACGTGCTTGGACTTGCTCGTAGTCGACGACACACACTCCGAAACTGCGCTGTGTCTCCGAGGTATCGAACGTCGAACGCGCTTTCTTGATCTCGGTCAAGAGCTGTTGCCAGTGTGCGAGCGAGTCGCCCAGCCGGTTGAATACATATTCGGCTTCGAGGTCCCACAGTGATTGGAATTGGAGCCACTTCGCCACGTAGTCTTTGAGCTGCTGGACCTTGAGTTCGATGAGGGCGAATGGCCGCTCCAGGGTGTTGTCGGCGAAGTGTGTGAGCTACGGGGCCCACATGTCAATCAGACATGGATGCGGGCAACGAAGTCGACTCACAAGGGAAGTGTAGGTTGTTTCGGCGGCCAAATTATGCTGCATCTGCAGACCAATCTCGTATCTTGAACTTTGAATGCGGCGCAGTCGGCATATAACACCTATATACGACTCAACAACGCGTTGCAGCTACAGTGACTTGGAGACCCACCCAGCCAATCATGAAGTTGTTTGATCCACGTCGAACGAGCGTACTCTATTGGAGGATCCAGGAAGATGACTTGGTTCTGTATCCGAATCTCGTGGACGATAGGCTTGACGGTCATGTTTCCCTCCACCAGCTATCGAGGGCATTCGTAAAGGCTGTCCAACCGACCGTAAACGAGCACTGACCTTCTCTTCCCTTGGACCCTTCCCGGCTCGCCGTTTATTAGTAACATCTCGCAGAGGTAGAGGGTCGCGACGAGTGTCTCCATCGTCCGTGCGGTCAAACTCAGAGCACCAAATTTGGGTGATGTGAGTGAGACGTTGCAGCAATATGCCTTCTATCCGTTTATCAAGTTCCGCTACCCAGTGCTCCAAATTAGCGTAGCCCTCCAAGTTCAGGCGATCGATCTGAAAAGATGCAAACAAAAGTGTGAGGTCAACCATCGCAGATAGCCAAATTCGTACCGCAACTTGGATCTTAGACAAAAGCTCTGAAAACGCCTCATGGGTGTACGCACAGGTTGCGAGGTCTTCCACCGCCCGAACGATATCCCGATACAAGTCAATTACACTATTCGTCTTGTCCTGGAGCACCGATACAACGCTAGCGAACTCGCGTACAAACTGGATATGCCTGTTGTCCCGGCCATCGGAACCTGAGACAAATCGGGCGGTGTCGTACTGGTTCACAAAGTAATCCCAACGGATGCCCATTCCTGTAGAACATCAGTCTGGCCAACGCAATGGGCAGGAAAGAAGTGCACAACGTACCTTTTGCGACCATCCTTTGGGCCTCGTTACGATACTCAGCAACGAGCCATTCGATTCCCTGATTGTGTTCCACCAGATCCAACGTCTGTCCATATGTCCTAACCGTTTCCATCAGTGAAACAGCATGAGGGTACACCCTCTTCGCGTCCTTTGCCATGTTCGTATTAATATGTGGGACCTGGAAGTTGAGCCATAGCAGATTTCGGACCTCCTTGAAGAGCGTAATTGTCTGGGGGTCGAAATTTACAGCAAGCTGGAAGCCTCCGCCACGAAGCCGAACAATTTCGAAAAGACGGCCGCTCACGGCCATATCTCGACGATTGATGTCCTGCACCCAGGCGTCGAAAACGGGACGTGTGTCGAGCTTCTTACGGAAGGCCGTGGATTCAGATTGAAGCTTTTGACCCTCGGCGTAGAGTTCCCATCCTTTGCCAAGTACGTCCTCGACCCGTTTCATGTAAGTCAACAGTTGTCGCTCGATTTGGCGGGCCCAGATGATCGCCCCGGCTATTGGTGGGAGGTCGCGCATTTGGGACATATGGTACGCTTCCGAGAATCTGTACTGAGTTTTGAACTGAGCGGCAAATCGTGAGTGATATATCTTAAGAAATCGATCTTCATTATCACCTTATCATGGAGACGTTTGATATCCTCTTTCACAGAGTCGATGAGTTGCGTTTGATACTCCTGAATGGCACCTCGAATCTGCCAAGTGGTATTCAGCTGGGATGACTTGACACGATAGCATAACGGGCCATACCTTGGGTCGAACGAAGAGGGCATTGAACTTGGAGAACACCCTGAACATCTCGTTCGCATTACGCGCAGTGCCCAGCCTATCACGTAGCCTTGCGATTATTTGGTTCTCCACCCTTGCCACTCGTTCGTTATATGCATTTTCAGCAGCAACCCAAATTTCGTTGCCCTCTGTGTTAGATCAATGCCAGTCGTTCTCGTCATACACGCGGCAGGTCGACTCACCAACAGAAACATCCAAGACGTCAATCCGCTTTATCACTTCGTATGCTTCCTTGACCTCCTCTTCCATATCCATTCCCCCAACCTCCTTTGTGACGCTCCTCAAGCCCTTCGTGGGACCCGTCATCACCGCAAGCTGCTCATGCTGCTTCCTCCAATCTCTCAGGTACCTCGTCCGCTCTTGCAACTTCGCATGTGCAGGAAGTACCTTGATTGGGATGAACTTCTCCGATCGTTTCCTCGTCACCTCACGCGCGACATTTGTGAATTCCTTGATGAGGTCGTCCCATGTCCGGAAGATATTCATCGTCTGAGATAATAAGCGGTCGAATGTTTCGTATGGCGTATATGGTAGCCGATGAGACGTCAGTACACGCAGGAGTTGGTCATTGAAGTCTCGTGAGATTGCTTCCACGAGAGGAAGGGCACGTCGGATCGGGTAAGGCGAGAGCTTCAGCTTGCGATTCATGTGCCCAAAGATGAGGACCAGCGATTCTTGGATCTTGTCAAGGTCCGTAGCCGACAGGAGCTCGTTCAGTGGGAAATCCTTCATCAACTGGTTATATTTATGAACTGCGTCGCGTCGTTGTGAGGCCTGCACGCCATTTCAAAGAATCACCACATGCTTACCGAGATCCGTCGAACTATTCAATCCAGTGTCCGCGATGAAACGGACCGTCGCGTGGAATCGTTTCGCGTTTCGCAGACATTCCATCACCATGTTCACTTCCTCGCTTCGAAGCTGCGCCTCTATTCCCTCCAATGCTCTCTCCAGACTCAACCAAAAGTTGATTTCTTGCGACGCAGTACCGGAGGACACGTCGCGAGTGAGTTTCGTCACTGCTTGAATTGATTTGATCCAGGCGTTGACGTGTCCGTGTAGGTTATTGAGGAACGAACTGTCGTTGAGGAGCTTCGCAGGTATGTGAGATATGTTGGGCCTTTGACCAGATGCCTGAGCCTAATACACTATTTAGCACTGCTTGTATAATTCCAGAAAAACCATCGGACTTGTTCAACGGCCCGTTGGATGACGGGATGGATGATCAGATGCGTTTCTGGGATTTCGACGTTTTGTTGGAGGTGCAAAAGGGATAATTCGAGCTCTGCGAATTTCTTCTTTGTCATGGGTATCCCTGCAGGAAATATAAGAAAATGACGTATTATTCCAGCGTTCCTGCGTACCCATTTTGGTGTCACCGTCTTTGCCACCGCCGCGTGCACCGACAAAAGCGTCAAACCACGGTTTCACACCGCAGCTTACCATAGCGTGCAAACTTTCGTACGGTGTCTCGTCACCACCAAACAGGTTCAATATGTGTAGCTGAGTGGCGAGAGGCGTTAGTGGATCTAAGGTTGGTCCGCGCTTGATGAGAGCGAGTGACGTGACGTTGGATGGGGAGTAGCTCAGCTGTGGGGTGAGTTGATAGTAGTACTTCGGAGGGGCGTCCTCTGTTATGTGTCAGGTCGATTCATGAGATGAATTGTCCAGCTCACCCTCTGTTTCTTCCTTGACTTTAACGACGTAGACCACGCCTCCACCCTCGGAGGCAAAACGGGCCACTCTCTCATCAAATTCGTCATTGAGAAGGGACTCAAGTTCTTCTGGCAACGCGCCGAGAACCGGAGGCAAGAGCGAAAAGAGATACGAGCGGAAAAGTGAGATGTCAAATGGAGGTGAAGCATCCACAGGGCTGTCGTGTGGAAGGATACCGACAGAATTCGTCAAAAGCGTAGTCGAACCGTTTCCATTTGTTGTTGCCATATTGTCGCGGGCGCCTAAAGATAGCTTGGACGTTCTCGAGTCGAGATAGGATATTTGCCGTGCCAGGCGCGGCGCCCAAATTTCTGCACAAACCAGAACTTCAAATGCCCTTCCTGTGGCTTCTGTGATGACACTGAATAAATGATGCTATTTAGCTGAACCATGGGTCTAAACAAGAGTATCGGGTACCTTGCCCTTGTCACGAAGACGGAGTGGTGTGGGTCGATGGGGAAGAGGTGGGGTCACCCTTCGCGATGAGCAGACGCGTTCACAAGGATGAGTGTGAAGCCTGCCCAGATGCTCTGACAACTACTTTTGTTTTCCAAACTCCCACGCGGATAAGTCCAACCGAAAAATATAATACAGTTACACCTCAGACACAGACGGATCGGTCGGGCTGACAAATTGGGAACAAACCCGAAAACACATTGCACCTGGGTTATCAAAAAT
>KN825901.1:0-12378 GCA_000827395.1 Paxillus rubicundulus Ve08.2h10 | reverse complement strand
TGAGCTACGCTTCACTCAATTGGCCTATAGTCTGCCATTAAAGACTTCTGATACTAGATCTAGTTCAACTATCATCGTTGAACTTGTTGGTGTTATTGCTGCGAGCTCTTAGGATCTCACAAGCGTAACATATCCCCAGAAAGGCATTATATGTAGGTATAACATGTTAGAAGCCCAGAGCACTGGTGTGGCCCCTTGTGATGATGTGAACATACCTCCTCCTGGTCCCCCTTCATCTCAGGGGGGCTGAAGCAGTGGTCCATGTGCTATGAGAGTTATACAGGATTATAGGAACCATGTTAAGTGATATTCTGAGATACATGTGACAAAATACAGTGAACTACAGAACTGGAACATTGACTCCGCACTTCCAGAACATTGGAGTTCATACCTCTGCTCCACTGCCAGGTGGAACCGCTTGGAGTTTCAGTGTCCACTTGGAACTTGCAGGGACTTTGATCATACCTCATCACCCTTTTCTTGTCATCGCTTATTTCCATTTCCTCCTTGTTCCTGTTCCTATTCTCTGATTCTCATTAGCGAGTGCTTCTCTGCCCACTCTGCTACATACATATACTTAGTTTTCACTTTGGATTCCTCAGTCATTCTTTGCCCCTCTTTGGCAGCAGCTGAGTCTGGGAAACCACTGCCCTATTATAGTTTCTGTCAGGTTATGAGACCTGCTAGTGCATACTAGTGGAAAGAAACCTCTCCAGAACAATTCAACTCTCACACAATCCATCAGCATGCATCTGGACAACCTCTGGACACTCGGGACTTCTACCATGTTGTCCAATACAGCCTCCACTGACACTCCCACATGTCTGACTCTGATTGGTCCCTCAAACTTCCAAATCTGGATCATGGCAAAACTTTGGAGGGAGAAAGTCCTAGGCATGGCCCTGGAAACTGACACCTGAGCCCATGTAGTGCTTTGGACCATAGGATATGGCCAGCCAATGTTGACAAAAACCTGTACCAGATGGGCCAGCTGATTGTCGGCCAACCTATGGCCTGTTGGTTTGATAAAGTCTAGTATTTTATACTTAAAACTGGGTACTCACTCTGTCACTCATTAGGTCAAATACCTCAAAATAACATTATCAAGTGGAATCATAACTTGGTTGGCGACAATTCATGGGCCCAGTGTAGAAGCATTGCACATGAGGTTGGCAGGACAGCAACCAATGAAGACAAGACTTTGAAGTGACTGGAGGAGCTCTCAGGAATGGAAGAAGAAAAAAAGGAGTGCAAATAGTGCAGATGAAGATGAGGAAGAGGAAGATACAGCATGCAGAATCTGAAAAAAAGGAGCATGTGAAAGGGAAGAGGCAGGAAGAAGAAACTGATGGGGAGATTTCATTGGACAAGCAGAAGGTGTACAAGGTCCTTGAAGAGGAAAGCAATGTGGGCAGCCACTACTGCATCAACAGGGTGGGGAAATGACCACCAAAAAGCATGCACCCCCTCCATGGCCCAAAAATATGATAAAAGCGCAACATCCAGAACACTGCAGGCTATTGAAGGAGTTGAGGCAGCAGGAGGGAGAGGAGGGAATAGAATACAAAGATGGTATTGGAATTGCAACTGCCAGCATGACAATCATACCAACCCCTGCACACAAATCTACCCCCACACCTCCATCAACCCCTGCCCATGGTCATGCAAAATGAAATGCAGGCTGCCCAAAGGTTAGACCAAGGGTTCTGGTGGCAGATAAGCTGGCAAATCTCAAAGCTACACCCTCTACAAAAGTTCAAGAGGGGTCAAGCAGTCAGGTTCTGAAACTGCACATCACACCTTCCTGAGCCTGCAGTAAGACACTCAAAATACAGTGGAGCAGAGAACTTATCAACCACATTACAGCAGAAATTGGCATCATCATGGAAGCTGCTCTGTCAGGGTCTCCAAATGCCCTGCAACCAACCTACCACCAATCTGCACTACCAGGAACTGTGCCCAATGCCCATGATAATATGCTTTGAGTGGGAAATTCCTGGTGTTGCATGAAGAGCACTGCACAGCCTTGGAGCAGCTGGAGATGATGGAGGTGGAGAATGACAAAAACTATAAGAGGGCAGTGATTACCCAGACTGATAGGGATTAGTTAGGAGTGGTGAATAGGTATACAGTAAACTCACTTCAGCTGCTGCCTAAGGAGGGCAAAGAGCAACTGAGGAATCCAAAGTAAAAAGTGAGTATATGTACTATGCAGTGGAATGGGCAGAGAATTGCTCACTAATAATGACAGGGGGTCTGGGACAGGAACATGAAAGGAGATGGAGTTAAGTGCTGAAAGATAATGATGTAATGCCCCTGGAGGCTCAGGAAGCATGATAAGGAAGGGATGGTGGAATAGGATGACAGTCCAGGACTCTGAGCAGTTTTGCATAGGGATGAAGTGGAATCATGATCTCCAGGTTTCTGAGGTTCCAGAGTTGGTGTTCTGGTTCTGGAGTTCACTGTATTTTGTCAGAGAATTGTGAGCTCCATGTGGTTGTAAGGGAAGCTCTGGCTTGCATCAAAATGCTGGAGCAAGGATGTGTCATTGATTTCTTTTTGGGATGTGGGGTGCTGCTTCATCCAGTCAGAGACCTGGATTCATTGGCTTGGAAGATGGCACTGCCACTTCAGTGATGGGAGCAGTGGGTTTATTACATTGTGCAGCATTGTTGGGCTCAAATTCCTGTTTGCTACCAGCCACAGGGACCATAACTGGCATGGCCTTCCTCAACATAGTCTCAGCTTTGGGCATCTTGGTGACCTCTGATGTCATGGATATTTGCCTTGTGGCTTTGCATCAGGGAAATCATGAAGAAATGATAAGCCCACATATGACATTCCCTATTATAAAAACCACATAATTAAGCATCAGAGTGATATAATTCTAGACAGTGATGTCAGCATAGATCAAATACTACCAGTCATACTTAATAGTTTATATAAAACATTATGATGACTAATTATCATGGCTGTAATCACTGCAATTGGAAGCACTCTGGGAGTGTTTACATTCCTGATTTATTCATAGGTGAAAAATGATTTCATTCCTTAAAAGGGCCAGACTACCATTTTAGACTACTAGTATACTTAAAAACTACAAAAATGCGAAAATTACAGAGAGAAAATTTCACTTACAATCTTATTCACACAAATTATTGGACTTACCAGTGATGGACTCACCTTGGGTAGTGACTCTGCCTCCGAAGAAATCAGAGGACAAGAGTGAAGAAACTTGAAAAGCAACAGAGGGTGGGTTTATATAACATGTACTGTGCAGTACTTACAAATTATTTCCCATGCTTTGGGCTGGTTTCAAAACTACTCTGTGATAAAAGTGTAGTAAATAGTATTCAACAAAATGTGTAGTAGAGGGAGGATAGTGGTGTGAATTTTTGATTTAAAAAATGTGGTTATTACCATAGTTGTGTAGTGTTTCATTAGAAAATTTCAGTTATTAGTAATTTTAGTAGTGTGGTTAACTTTTTGCAGTAGTCCTAGAGCATAAAAATTCTGACAAAGTCCAAAAATGTGATTTAGTGGACACCTATGTGCATGCCTCTTGTGCACTATGGCAAACATGATCAAACAGACTGTTTTGCCTACTATAGGAATACATCACTTGATGTACTCTTGGTGCACTTGTTATACACTTTTGACTGCAATTTTGACTACCTTTTGTCAACTCTGTTGGTACACTACATTGACAATTCATAGCCAACTCAACTGGCCAGCTGAGTAACTTAAGAGACCCCTTTTGGCATGGTAGAGTTGCTTGGGCTCATTCAGCCAATGAGACCCACAGTGTACAAAAGCTAGCATTCATTTCAGCCATACTACAGATGTATGTAGACTTTGAAATATTATAAAGTGACAGTGGATTTTATTGTATGATCAGTGTGAACTTTAGGGCAGGCTGATGATATCAGTACTATAGGTAATATAGGTACTCTAATAGTTGGTCTTGCAAATTTATAGAATTATAGTTATACTTGGGACTATAGCAGATGATTAGAGAACTCTAAAGTGGGGACTTTTCTCTAAATGCTATCTTAACTATAGGTTCTATATTTGAATTTATAGAACCATATTTGTTCCAAAAGTAAAGCCACCTTTTCCTGATGATGCCACTATCTTCTACCCCATTGTGTGTCCTGCCTATGCCCATGTACCCAAGGAACAATGTGGGGGAAAGTTCTTCTGGCATGGACAGAAGTGCATCATGATTGGATATACCTATTTACAACAGGCCTACAAGCTCCTAGACATTGAATGTCAGATGATCATCTCCAGCTGCCATGTCACCTTTGATGAGGCCAGAGCTGTTCTGGCACATGAACTCCTGTGGAATGTCCCCACTGTTGAGGGACAGTGGGAGGGACCACTTCTGAGGCAACACAAGCCAGAGAATCAGGACTCTAGATCTGCATGGAACGATGGGAGTTAATAATGCACCTCCAGAAAACCCTCTGGATGTTCCAGGGGTGCAGTGACCACCCAGTCCTACCAATGACAACTTCACAGACTTCTTTAAACAATTCTGTATGGGTCCACCCCTGCTCCTGCTCTTTTCCCCACTCCTGCCCCAGCTCCTATCCAACCCCAACCTCAATCTCTGGAAAGACATGCACCAGCCCAAATTATAGCTGGAGTCTGCAGAAGCAACCAGCAATGCCTACAAGCTGACCAGAATCAGGATTATAAATCAGCTGTGAACAAGGAGGCTGCACAAAAGGCTCAACACCATGACAGACAAAAACTGGAACCTGATGTAGAAGCTCCAGAAGCTCCAGAATTTTCAGAAGTGGTTCTGGAAGTCACAGGGGCCTTTTCCATGTCCACAGAAACTCTTGACTTCATCTTTTCAGGTGCAGCAAACTCCAAGTCCGATCCATCCCTTCCAGGGACAATCCAGGAAGGTTATGCAGGGCCAGATATGCTGGAAGTCCACAGTGGTGGAGGAACTCCTAATCCCCAACTCCAATCATGTATACAAAACTGTCCTCATTCCAGAAGGGGTTACCCCTATAACCTCCAAGCCCATCAAGTGCATCAAGTGCAACCACACTGGAAATGTTGAGCACTACAAAGTCTGGATTGTCAAATAGGGGTCACTCAGAAGGAAGGGATCAACTACCAGGAAGTATTTGCCCCTGTAGCAAACCTGGACTCCATCTGGACCCTTGTTGCCCTCACCACAAAACATGATCTGGAGCTCAATCAAATAAATGACAATTCCAAAGTGCAAAAGCCCTTTCCATGATATTGCTGTTTTTAATTAACCATACCTCCACAGCATATGGACCACATCACATGACCTAGGGAGCAATTATGTAACCAATGGTATGCACTATCTATGACTCTACCAATGCTAAGCAGAATTCCCATAGTTTGTGGCAGTACACTTCATGCACTACATTGAAAATGAGTATGGAAAGGGTTTTTGAAATCACTGTATTTGCCCCTGTGGCAAACCTGAACTCCATCTGGACCCTTGTCACCCTCACTGTGATACTGATATGTCAAGCCACCAAGGACATGAAGTGCTTATCTGCCCATTCTGCTACATATATATACTTACTTTTACTTCAGATTCATCAGTTGTTCTTTGCCCTCCTTAGGCAACAGCTGAGTCCATGCAATCACTGCCCTCTGATAGTTTTTGTCAATTCTGATGTGGGTTGGTCTTAGGATCTGTCATATCCCATGTCACACAAGTCAACTCTGCTCCTCTGGAGCCTACTCTGGATCAACTCCACTTTCCCACCTATATGTAAGTCCACTTCTCTGCTTCTCCACTTATCTCTAATACTTCTGATTCTGTGCCTTGTTCCTCATCCTTCATACTTTGACAGACATGGCATATCTAATAATCCCACCTTCGGATTTTTTCCATTCTGACTCACCTTGACTCATTCTGACTCACTCTGACTCCTCCTGACCCATTCTGATTCCTCTGACTCATATTCTGTCCAACTCCAGTACTCCAGTGCCCTCCATGTTTACTTGTCACTAGTATACAAACCCACCTTTTATTATGTGTTCTGCAGTTCAAATATTGACTTTGATCACTCCTCTGTTCTGTCTGCCTAAGTCCTTCTCTCACCACTTGAAGCCAGCCTTCTTGTTGTCACTCCAACCATCCATTCTCTGACCACTCCTCTGACCCCTCTGCTTTGCCATAACTCTGGACCTATGAAATACCAGACTGAACTCGGGAAAGGGCACAACATAGAAGTTGAAGCTGATGTCCACTGCCACACCTCTGACAACTCTGGACAGCCTGGAGGAACCAGATTTAACAGGATCCCAATAATTTCCCCTCTAGCTCCAGGTTTCTTTTTCTTCCTCTCAACCACAGAGTCAGAATACATCAGAATTAGCCTTGCTGGTCAACACCTCACATGGCTTTGGAGTCCCTGCAAGGAAATCAAACATCCTCAAAAGGGGCCAATTGTCCTCCATTTCAATAACCAGGCCACTATCATCCTGAGCCATGACACTCAATTCTGGGCACATACAAAGCATATCCAAAGGAAGTATCACTTTGCCTGGGATAACCTTATCAGAAAATCAGGAGCTGTTATCCCCTATGTTCCCACAGATGACATGGTAGCAGACATCCTCACAAAGCCCCTTGTTCAAGAACAGCACTGGAAGTTTGTCCATGGCATGGGACTCCAAATGTGCTTGAGTAGGAGTGACAAAATCCAGTGAACTCAGAAATCTGGAAACCCAGAGTGTGGTCACAGAAACTTGGAGTGTTGGGGTACAGCCAGAGTTGCTCAGAATCATGTGGACCTACAGCTCCTGTCTGGAGTCTGCTCAGACTATCATCCCATCATCTTTCCTAGTCCTACCATCACTCTGGAGTTTTCATGGGTATTTCCATCCTTATCTTACATTGCTTAACCCCTCATTCCACATCCTTTATGTTCCTTAATTTATTCCTGATCTCCTGTCATTATTAGCAAGCACTTCTCCACCCATTGCAGTACATATACACCAAGAGGTGGGCAGAACTCAAGGTTAAGACACCAACCACCACTTTCCTAAGCCACCACCCCCACCACTGTGACTGTGATTTTCTTACCACATCAAGGTAAATTTGTGACACATAGGATATTTTGGGAGGTTAGGAATTCTAACATACAAGCTCATGTCTGGGACTTCAATCACCCTATGTAGGTCATGTAGAACAACAACAAATCATTTTTCAGAGCTTGAAAACATCAAATAAGAACACTGCAAAACAATGAGAGAGCATGGGCATAGTCAGGATGACATGGGGGGGGGGGGATTGCATAACAGTCAGAGTGCATGAAAGCTGTAGACACTAGTGAATGTACAGAATGAATGTTTGCAAACAAAAGAAAAATTTACTGTTTAGACTTGTGGGCCTTCTTGTTGGTGCTACTAGCTGCAGAGAAAGCCTTTGCGTTTGTGTGCTTTCATTTTTGACCAGTCAATGTGCTCGGCTCATTCTATTTCTCAGCAATGAGGGTGAATTCAGGACACACAGGGACACTGAGCTGTTTCTCCTCAAGAGATGTCAGCACAACAGCTGGGATCATATCTTCAGGGAGAGAGAGTCCAACAAGCTTGCTAGGGTGCGCATATTCAGGGTAAGCAATATTGAGGTGTTGCTCCATGTTGTACCTCCAGATCACATCTTTCCAGTCAGTATCCTGACCATGGTGAACACATAATAAACAGATGACAGAGACA
Source organism: Paxillus rubicundulus Ve08.2h10 (assembly GCA_000827395.1). Lineage (NCBI taxonomy): Eukaryota > Fungi > Basidiomycota > Agaricomycetes > Boletales > Paxillaceae > Paxillus > Paxillus rubicundulus. Next base: position 4,650 of record KN825901.1, on the reverse strand, counting down.
TTTCAACAGGGACAATTGTCCAAACCTTGGTCTGCATAGCCATATTTGAATGGGGTCTGGTGCTGGCATCAAAGGTCTGCCTCTTTACCATGTGAAGTTGTCTTCAGCTTGACTGTGCATTTGGCACAGCCAGAATGACCACAGAACCTACATGGAAAGGACTCTCCAATGGCAGCAATCAAGTTCTCCTCGACACATTGCATAGCACACAATATGTGGCCCCCCATGTGTGAGTGCAGATCAGTCATAGGCTTCTTACAGAGAGGGCAAAGGACCTTAACTGCCTTCACATTCAAAGAAGACAGTTGGCAAGTTGCTTGCTCACACAAGAGAGCAGGAGAACCTGTAAATTGGTCAATACTCACTGGTAATTGAGGATCTTGCCAACTCACCATGGGGAGTTTGATATGGAAGGTAAGTGCTTGGAGTGCTCAACAATGTAACACTCGAAACTGCAACTTTCATCTTGACTATCCTATTCCAGATCAACTGTACAGCCACCTCCAGTACATTATTGTCAATCACCCAAGTGAGATCACATGAGTTGATCTTGGTAGTCTTGTCAGGAGTGAGGTGGTCAGATGCAGTGATGACACAAGGGTTGATGACCTCAATGAGAGAACCAAGGGTTGAGACTTGTACCACCTTCTGTGTCTAGATATCTGTGCCAGGAAGTATTGAAGATGTTTTGAGATAACCCCCATTCCAGATCCAAGTCAGCAAATCTGACTCTGGAGTAGACATAGATGAGGGTAGCAAAACTAGTACTTCACTGGAGACTTTAACCTTGGCAGCATGGGACAGAAGGGTTGATAAATTGAGGTGGACTCACAAGATGCCATTATCATTGATGGATGTCGATCAAATCAATGCCAGGCAAACAGAGTGATCATGTTGTCAGATAAGTGTAACAAAGAGATTGCCAACCACAAACACTGCTGAATTCAAGGGTGTGGATGAGTCACAATCAGTGCGTTTGTTGACCAAGGTGAAACCTTGGATGCACAGCAAGTGGTTGTGTAATTTCAGAGTAAAATGCTTGTTGATGAGAATATGACACAGTGTTGGCTTGTGTATCTATTAACCCTTGAAGTGGATGTAGTTGAGAGGCCGGACCTCAGAGCCAAAAGGAGGCAATGGTAACAAAGGAGGAATGCCATCTGAGGTATCACTAGCAGTGGCTGGAACAGTTGGAGCACCATATGAGCTTGCAAACATTGGATCTGTCCATTCTCCAGCTGTTCCTCAAAAGATAGACCAATGTTGTTGCTGCCATCATCAAGTGGAGTGACTGCTGTTGGCGGTAGCTTGTTTGGCTTGTAACCATGCTGCTCTCCCCTACCCTCAGATTCTCCCTTGTCAGCTTCTATGGCAATGGACTCAACTCTTGTGGTAGAGGTCAATAATAAGACACTGTAATCCTCATCATCATCACATTGATTGATGTCAGGGTATTGACCCCCACCAAAGACACAGAGCATGTCAGTGCCTAATGGGGTGAAAAGGTTGTTGAAGTCATAGTTGCTTGGCTCAATTTGTGATGAGGATAGAACAGAAATAGCAGCTGTGCACCCTGTTAACCAAGATGCCTGTAGATTGCAGTTTCATGTCATAATGTCGCCCTTCCACACATCACAATTGATGTGATCAACATGCTAAGAATGTGTGAGGTTGAGATGCCAATGCCCATGATGGAGATCTGGATGGCACGAAAAGACTCTGCCAATATCCCTTGCTGCACAAAGTCGGTCTATAGCTTGCTTGTAATTGATGGCACTGTTGTGACCACCACACATGCAAAGAAATGCAAACAGAAGTTTGATGGGATTGTTGCCAACATCCAGAAGGTAGAAAGTAGAAGCCACATCAAGGTGCTGCCATTTGGCAATGCAGAAGATGGCATTTTTGACAAGGGTCTGTGAGTCATAATAGAGCTGATTGGGCATGAACAAGTGGCAGTGGACACAACATATTGAAAAGAGAAGGTGTGCAAAGGTGCTCTGATGAGTGACCTGTTGTGCAAGTGAGAGACTTGCGTTGATGAATGGTTCAAGGAGATCATGGAGAAGTTTTGCAAGTACAGTGATGGCTTGGAAGTCCATGATGACATTGATGTTGAGACTGGCATAGGGAGGCACCACAAGTTCAATGTCCCCAAGCTTGATGACCACATGCATAAGTTCTACTGCATGGGAACATCTTGAGGGTCATCCAGATATATGAGCTTCAAGGCTTTGGCTTTGTTGCAGTCACCCAGCCATGTCAAATAGTTCTGTAGCATTTTGGCATTGATGCAACAACCATTGTTGAGCACCAACCTGTGTGAGGAGCAAAGCATTGTACATAATCCTATGAGTTTGCTGTTAGTCATTGTGGTGATATTGTAGCTACAAATATAAACTTACTTTTGAAGACATGTTTGTAGTTGAAGTCCAAGGTGACTTCATGCTTTCTGGTGTATTGATTAATGCCTGGAAGATTGGAGAGGATAGCATACAATTGGGAGGACTCATCAAGCTGGTGTTGCATGAGAATCTTGTGACCAGCCTTTCACTGTGTTGTGTCTCCATTGGTGACAAATGACCAAAGTGGGCCAATGTTCTTGTGAGTGTCATTTGAGTACCATGTGTCAATGACCTTCTCAAGAAGTTTTTCCCAGTCAGCATGATCTTCCTCTTTGCATGATGGTACAGTGAGGAGAGGATATGTTTCATCTTCACCACAGCAATGGGCTATGACAAATGTCATCTCCTTTGCAAGATGAACCTCACCCAATGATAGCTTGCTGGCTATCTGTGTTGCAGAGCCATGAGTGTTGAAGACAGGATCAGCAAGGTGGGCATGCTTCCAACACAGCCCTCCGACACTGTTAGACAATGGAAAGTATACTGTGGCCTGCTCTAATGCAATCTCATCTGTGAGTAAAGTCACACCACGAAGAGTGGTGCAGCCAGCTGAAATATGTGGCTCAGTGGTCATTGGGCCAACAGTTGGGGTGATGTAAGACAAAGCTGATGTTGTTATGGATGGAGCAGAGGGAAGGGATGCACATGCATTGATTGAGAGCATGTAGAAGATTGGCACCACCAACACAGTAGACAAGCAGAGCAAGGTCGTAGGCTTTATTACTATAGCCATGAGGTTTGTAACTGTGCTCAAGTGCTTCCTCAATCTTTCGCAATATTGTACCTATGCCCATGCCATTGTTGACAAGTGTTTGAAGGAGATGTCATAGCCATGGGATATCACATTGAGAAAAGGCCATCAGAAGAGCAGAGTGGGTATTGAGGGTCATGAGAGTATGTGCAATCTTCCTTCCATCATTAAGGGACTATCATTTGAGAGCTAAGTAAAAGTGACATTGAGTAAAAGCAAATTTACCTTTAGTTTCCATTGGTGAAGCTCTGCATTATGATCATCAATTGTATCCTAGAGCTGCACAATGCTCTGGAGGGTGCAATTGGTGCAAGTCCTATAGGAAGCAATAGTCTCACTGAGTTCCAAGACTTTAGCCTCAAGGCCAGTGCATGGAGGACATGATGCACCATTGGGCTATGCAGCTCACATACATTCACCTGACTGTGCAAAGGGCTGACCATCTACAATGTTGATGACAAACAAGAGCTGGTCTGGGCCTCCTTCTACAGTGCATGACCACAGAATATTCATCTGCATGTTCATTCCTGGCCAAATGTTCCAATAAAATGGAAGGCCAGGACACAAGGGTGGTGGGGGAGGGCCAAATACAGGGCCAAATACAGGGCCAAATTGGAAGATACAGTTGTCAGATGTGGTAGAATCTGATGCAGAGTCCATTATGATAGGGACTTCAGTTGGGCTAAAAGGGACAGATTAGATTATAAAGAGTACAGACATTGAATTTTCAAACCAATGATCCATCTGACTTGACGGGGTGGGTGACAGAGCAGTACAGTCATGGACTGGCACTTGAAACACGACTTGCACTTGAAACAAACACTTACCAAGCATGAATTTTGGGCACCTGGGGCAAAACAATGGCAAAGTCACTTGTATATTAATTCATGCCACACTGTACATGAAAATCTCTGATCAATGTGTGTTATGTGGTCGAGATTAGAGTAAACTGGACACAGTTCAAAATACATGGCTTCATCAGCTTTAAAAGTTGACATCAATAATTGCTGAAGGGTCTTAGGAAAGTCCCTGTAACATCTAAGCTGGTAAACAGGCACTCTTGTTCTTGCCAGAGCAATGCCGGTCTGCTGTCTGCAGGGGACGTGATATCTGCATGCTATCAATTGTCTCTGCCTAAAATGGAAAGTCAATCAGTGCTAACTTGAAGAGTCAGGGTGATGAGGACATGCATTCGAAGGAGAGGAGAATAAATAAAAAAATGAACTACTACTTTACATTCACTGTCTCCCATAAGCCATGGCTGGTTGCCCAAAGTCCAACTGTGGGTTGAGGAGCGGGAACTTGCAAAGCAGGAAAGGCAGCAGATTTGATGGGCAAAGCCAAAGTTAGGCAAACTGGAGAGTCCCACAGCTCAACCAGGTGTCGAGAAAGACAATGGTGTGACAAAATACAGTGAACTCCGGAACCGGAACACCAACTCCGCTTTGCCAGAACATCGGAGTTCCCCTCTGTTCCTGTTCCTGTCCCCTTTAT